>CAXHJY010001623.1:60000-67500 GCA_964016885.1 Eledone cirrhosa | reverse complement strand
TGCCCTAGATAGGAGTAACTATAGAGGCATTAAATTAATCGACCAGCTCATGAAGGTCACAGAAAAAGTAATAGTGCAACTAATCAGAGAGAGAATTGATCTAGATGAAATGCAGTTCGGGTTTGTGTCAGGCAAAAGTACCACAGACGTTCTTTTCATTGTACGACAACTACAGGAGAAGTACCTAGCTAAAAGTAAACCCCTATACTGAGCTTTTGTCGACTTGGAGAAAGCCTTCGACAGAGTCCCCCGTTCCATTATCTGGTGGGCTCTTAGAAAACTAGGTGTTGATGAATGGCTCGTGAGAGCTAAACAAGCCATGTATAAAGAAACAGTCAGCAAGGTTAGAATTAACAACGAATATAGTGAAGAGTTTAGCATAAAAGTTGGTGTTCATCAGGGCTCCGTTCTTAGCCCCTACTATTTATTATTGCCCTTCAGGCTATAACAGTGGAGTTGAAGACCGGCTGCCCATGGGAACTCCTATACGCAGATGATCTAACACTCATAGCTGAATCAATGGCCGAACTAGAGAAGAAATTCCAAACATGGAAGCTAGGCCTAGAATCAAAAGGCCTTAAAATTAACCTGTCTAAGACTAAAGTTATAGTTTGTAGGAAGGAAAATAGGGCGCCGGTCCCATCTGGGAAATGGCCATGCTCAGTGTGTAGGAAAGGAGTAGGTAGAAACTTCATTTTATGTCCCAAATGAAAAGTATGGGTGCATAAAAGATGTAGTGGGATCATAGGTAAGCTAACTGAGAACATAGATTTTATATGTGGCCGGTGCTCTGGTGCAATAAGTAGCAGCAAGTGCCCAGAGAATACTAGCTCATGCCATTGCACAGATGGCTCTATAGAAATAGTGGACAGTTTCCGTTACCTGGGCGACAAAATCAACAGTGGGGGAGGGTGCTCTGGAAGTACAGTAGCTAGAGTCAGAACTGGATGGAAAAAGTTCAGTGAGCTTATACCACTATTAGCCGCTAAAGGGTTCTCCCTAAAAATGAAAGGCAGGCTGTATGATTCCTGCATACGAACAGCAATGTTACATGGCAGTGAGACCTGGGCATTGTGTGCAGAGTATATACGCAGACTAGAGAGGAACGAAGCTTACATGCTCCGCTGGATGTGTAATAGTAATATACATGAACGGCAAAGCATAAACGAACTAAGGAAAAAATTAGAAATAAGAGGGATCAGATGTTGTTTACTCGAGAGAAGGCTACGTTGGTACGGTCACGTGATGCGCATGAAAGATGACAGCTGTATAACAAAGTGCAGGGCAATAAAGATAGACGGTAGCCATGGAGTAGGCAGACCCAGAAAAACCTGGGACGAGCTGATAAATTCCGACCTCACACACTTACACCTCACCAAGACAATGTCACTAGACCGAGACCTTTGGCAGTACTCAGTAACAGAGAAGACCAACCTTACCTAAATACAAAGTAAAACCTACTACAGTCAGTAGGCATCTCTAGCAATACACCCCCACCCATTCACACCGCCCCTTTCAATGTAAAGTTATGTTGGTGCCACAACATCCAGGCCGAAACAAATGAGATCGTGTAGGTGTCACGACAAAAAAACACCACAGTCCAGGCTGTAATGTGGCCGTGTAGGCAACACGGTAAAAACCTCCCAGACCCACACTGTAAATGTGGTTGGTGTTAGGAAGGGCATCCAGCTGTAGAAAACCCGCCAGACAGTCCTATGCTAGCAAGACAACCACTCTTGCCTCAGGTGGGAAAACATCCGTTCAAACCGATGCAAGCGTGGAACATGGACGTTAAACGATGATGATGATGATGATGATAATATATACATAGATTGATATCTATCTTTACTGGTGACTCATCACAGACAAAGACTAAACTATACAAAGGTTTTTCAACTTACGTCAATGTAACAGATACACACATACATACATATATATACATGTACACACACGTCAGGTATTTACATAGGTGCAATCACACACACACACACACATATATATATATATACATGTACACACATGTCAGGTATTTACATAGGTGCAATCACACACACACATATATATATATACATGTACACACATGTCAGGTATTTACATAGGTGCAATCACACACACACACACATATATATATATATACATGTACACACACGTCAGGTATTTACATAGGTGCAATCACACACACACACACATATATATATATATACATGTACACACATGTCAGCTATTTACCTAGGTACAATCAATCACACATCAATGAAACAAAGGATATAATAGATATAGATCATGTTTTAAATCTATCATGTTAAAACATTCAGTTAAAACAGGAAAGTCAAAGCTGGGAAAAATTACGGGAGGAGTCTAGAGATAAATTATCATATTTCCGCGCCAATTATTTCAGTCATTGCTAGTTGATTGTTTATGTATACAGAGGGCTGGTGCTACCCTATAGGCAAACTAGGCAGCTGCCTAGGGCACTGATTTCAAGTGGCACTGCCTAGGGTACTGATTTCAAGTGGAGCTGGCTAGGACACAGATTTCAAGTGGCACTGCCTAGGGCACTGATTTCAAGTGGCACTGCCTGGGGTACTGATTTCAAGTGGAGCTGGCTAGAGCACAGATTTCAAGTGGCGCTGCCTAGGGCACTGATTTCAAGTGGAGCTGGCTAGGGTACTGATTAAAAAAAAAAAATAAATAGATATATTTCACTTTTATTTCATACAGGGACAAATACATGGTGAAAATATAAAACAAACATTTTTTTATTTATAAATTTTGAAATTGATATTTTCCTTTGAGGGTGCCAGATTGTCAGCTTGCCTAGGGTGCCAGGTAGTCTGTCACCGACCCTGTGTATGCATATATCATCTTCATCATTCAACGTCCATTTTCCACGCTAGCATGGGTTAGATGAGCTGTCATGTGAGCCATGTCAGGGGACCATGTTTTGCTCACACAGAACTGATTTTGGCTTCATTTCTATGTCTGGTTGTCCTAATGCCAACAACAATGTGTACTGGGTGCTTTTAGTCATGTTACCAACACGACCACTTTACAGTGTCGATTGGGCACTCATTGTCGTGGTGCCAAGCTGACCACTTATATAGTGTTGTTTGGGGACCTGGGTGGGTGAGATGCATGGGGAATTTAAGAGGTAGATATAAGGGTGGGGTGACTACAACGTGGAAGGTCTATGGGATGGAAGGTGGTGCATACTAGATGTATGCCTCAGCCCCTTCATAGGGGAAGGTGGGTCTTCTGTATGACAGCATAGTGCCAGAGATCATGGTCCTGTGTCATACCCTTTGAGAAGTGTAATTGTGCAAGGTCAGCTTTTATCACCTCATCCCAAGTCTTCCAACATCTCCATAGCTCCCTTCAACTTTGAGTGCTCTGCACTTTTTTATACAGCTGTCAACCCCCATACACATCACATGTCCATACTAATACATTCTCCTCTCCTGTACACTGCATCTGATCCTTCTTATGCCTAATTTCATCTCAGTTTATTTATGCTTTGCCATTCACATATATTACTAATACACATCCATCAGAGCATGGAAGCTTCATTTCTTTCCACTTTTTGTAGGTCCTCTGGATACTGTGCCCAGGTCTCATTGCCATGTAACATTCCTGTTCGTATACACACATCATACAATCTGCCCTTCATTTTGAGGGGACAATCATGTGTAACTAACAGCACTATTAACTGTCTGAACTGTCTCCATCCCATTCTTACTCTAGCTACTGTACTTTCAGAACACCCTCCTCCATTGCTAATTTGGTCGCCCAAGTAACGGAAACTATCAACTACTTCTACTGAAACCTCTAGGCATTTAAAGGAGCTAGTATCCTGTGGGCACTTGCTAGTTACTGCACCTGAGCATCGGCCACATATAAAACATAGTTCTTTGATAGCCTGCCTGAGATCCCACTACACATCTTGTGTACACATAGCTTGCATTTGGGACACTGGATGGAGTTTCTACCTGCTCCTTTCCCACACACTGAGCAAGGCCCTGTTATCCTTCCTACATACTATGACTTTAGTCTTTGCCAAGTTCACTTTAAGACCTTCAGATTCTAGGCCATGCTTCCAGGTTTGGAATTTCTTTTCTAGTTCTGCCATAGATTCAGCTACAAGGGTTAGTCCATCAGCATATAGAAGTTCCCATGGGCAGCCAGTCTGAAACTCCTCCGTTATTGCCTGCAGGATGATAATAAACAGGATAGGGCTAAGAACAGAGCCCTGATGTACTCCTACCTGCACGCTAAATTCTTCACTAGAAGTTGTTAATTCTAAACTTGCTGACTGTTCCCCTATACATGGCTTGTACTTCCCTCAGAAGTCACATATCTACTAGTTTTTCAAGAGCCAACCAGGTAATGAAGTGAAGGACTCTATAAAAAGCTTTCTTTATGTCCATAAAAGCAAAGTATAGGGTTTACTTTTAGCTAGGTACTTCTCCTTCAGTTGCCTCGAAGAGAGGAGAGCATCAGGGTTACTTTTACCTGGCACAGATCTGAATTACATCTCATTTAGGTTAACTTAGCCTCTGCTCATCTGTGCTATAACTCTTTCTGTGACCTTCATCACCTGGACAATTAACTTGATGCCTCTACAGTTTCCTCTTTTTAGGGCATCTCTGTCCCCGTTGTAGCAGTTGACAATGATGCTGCTACACCAAGCATTGGGTATGATACAATTTTGTATTACTTGGTTTACAATACAGAAGACTAAAGGGTGATCTACCACACCTGATGCTGTCAGCATCTCAGCAACTATACCAGAAGGTCCAGCAGCTTTGCCCATCTTCATATCCTTGATTGCCTTACTTACTATACTTGTACTGCTGGTCCCTCTGTTGGGTTTACTTCAAGCAAATTATCTTCATCCAATTCATTCTCCTTATAGAAAGGATGAGGAGTTAAATATTACCTATATCTTTTTATAACTGCAAGTTGAAATCTTCTCAGGATCTTGTTTTTTTACAAATGATATAAGAGAAATACGTTAGTCGATGAGTTGGTTGCTTCTTATTTGTAGTGACATGCTTCTGACTTCCAGGATATAAATAATATCTCTTTAACGCTCAATCCTCTATAAATATAATTTTTATTGTCGAAAGGAATATAGTAGGAGTCATTCTGTAATAATTTTTCACACTTCCGTAGTCATCTCCTCATCTCTCGTGTACCGTGGTTTTCACCTGAGACAGTGACACTGTATTCATACGTGATTTACCATTGGTCTCTTTAACCTTATTGCATATGAAAATATTGCTATTGCGAGGTACAACGTAGTTCCACTACGTCCTCGTTTAGTGTATACAAAGGAGCCACAGAGAAATATAAGACCCTCATAGAAATGGACATGAAAGGAATTTGCCCATTATACAGGAGCAAATCATGGAATAGCCTAGATAGGACTAAACATAAGATAGGGAAAGCCACTTCATGGTACAACAACCAGAGATACCAGAGTGTCATGTTCGTGAATGCTACCCCTGGAGCATCCACGAAATTAGCTAACCAATGTAGAAAGGCCCCAAGAAAGACCCATTTAAAGATTAAAGTGGTAGAAAAGCCAGGAACTACCATAAAATTCCTGATCAGTAAAACCCACTGTACGAATAAGAAATGTGTTATATGTAGAACTAGCTGGCCTGTCCGTCTGGCGCCCAGCTAGGTTTACCGGCATTTTATCTTTTCAGCAATCCCCCCTACACTCTAGTGCAAAGATACCGCATGCCCTCTCAAGTCAGCGAGGGGGGAGGGGGTTAACGTGCTCTGATGTTGGGTTTGAATAGTTTTTAGGATTCCACAGTTCAACAGCCAGTATGTTAAAGAAAGTTGATAGTTACAACAATAAAGGCTGAACAGAGAACACATTTTTTAACAAACAATAATTTGTACAACCATAATGGAAATTCCAAGTAACAGAAAATATTTAAATTACATTGTTAGAGCCTCAGAGTATACAATATTTTTTGTTCGGCCCTCCGGAGCAAAGATGAAGAGATTGTTTGGCGAGCTCACCCTAGAGCATCCTACATACAATTGACCATGGGAGAATCACTGATCTTGTAGCTCGTCTCACGGAGAAGCTCTGTAGACGACCTCTGGACACTCCTGTCAGGAGAAGATAAGCTGTAGTGACTTAGAGGCCTACCACCAATCTTCAGGGCACTGTTTTCAAGACAAATGAGCGCCTAATTGAAAATGACAGCATATGTTACGTTCGGATTGTGTCTGCGTGTACTGTGGAGGATGTCCTCAGCTAGAATTTCGCGGTGGTTGCTCCACATTGTGAGAGGGTCGGCAAGATCGCAGTTGTGCAGCATAATAGCAAAACGTTTTCGCAGCTGAGAAGGGACTTTAGCAGTTGCTGCTTCTTGCAGGGTGAGGTGTCAATTGCTGTCATCGTGTAACATACCACGCATCTGGCAAGCCAAACGGTAAGTGGAACATTGATGGCCATTGATGGTTCTCAGATCTTGGAAAGACTGTGGTCTTCTAACCTCGAACAGTAACAATGACGATAAGCCATCTGTGCTTTCGTGAAATAAATAGGTTTTTGTTTTTGTGTATACAAAAATATCTGTACACGAATATATATATTAAAATAACAGATTAAAGTTTAAGCAAAGAATCGCTGCTTTCACCCTTAACAGGATCTTCTGAAGCATAAAAAATCAGTCTGTGAACGCAGAAGTAAATATTTCGAAAAACGTTATCTAAAGCAGACATACAGACTAAAAAAAAGAGGGGAATGTTGTGCGACATCATAAGAGAAAGTGAGAAATGACGTATAACCGGAAGTGTTGACATTTGAAATTTTAAAGAAGTGAATATTTAAATAATGTCTTTAATCTTTTAACAAAATTCAGTCGATAAAAATACCCTCATTTTTTTACTTGGAAAAAGTTACATCTATGGTGCAAATTTGGTGTTGTTTGGTCAAGCAGTTTGGTGGAAAGTTTGTTACCTACATACGGCCGTCAGCTTTATAGAATAGAGATGAAGCCCCAGATAAATTGTAAAATTAGAAATGAAGTCTATAGCATAAGATGTACAGAGGGTACTATGACATACATAGGTGAGACAGCTCGAAGCATAGGAGAAAGAATAGACCAACACTGGGGGGGGGGGGGACTAAAAGGACAAAAAGACGGTTTAGTACTACACGAACACGCCAGACAAAGACATGGCGGTAATATAGACAACATAGAAATTAAAATAACATCTAAACATAAAAATGACTCAACATGTCGACAAATCAGAGAAACAACTGAAATAGAACTAAGAAAACCAAAGTTGAACATAAAGAACAAATGGAATAACAACAACAACAACAATACCCAAACACACAATACTGACCTAAGATAAATATTAATAAATATACACAAGTACAAGAACAATGACCAGACATAAATACACACTAGTGAACAAAGATAGAATACAAACACACATAGACTCAGACACGAACACACACCCCAAAGA
>CAXHJY010001623.1:37500-45000 GCA_964016885.1 Eledone cirrhosa | reverse complement strand
TCTAAATATACATACACATACATACACACATACATGTACATACATGTACATACATATACGCACATCGATATACATATATATATATATATATATATATATATATATATATATATATACACTCACATAGACATAAAGATACATACACACACAACTTACATACACACGTATATATATATATATATATAGATGTACCTTCATACATAGAATTAGATATATAATCATACATACATATGCACCTACTTATACTCATATAAGTAAATACATACGCTTCCATATATGTGTATATACATAAAAAACAATACCACCTCACCAAACTCAGACATACAAATGAAAATAATAATAAAAAAACGCATATGTATATACATACACACACGCATTAATAGAGATATATATATATACACACATACATACACATATATATATATACATACACACACATACATATACACATACATATACATATATATATATATATATATATATATATATACACACACACATAGACTCATATATATATATATATACATACATATATATAAACATATATATCCACACACTCATACCACCATAAATACACATACAAACACCCACATGTATATATATATATATATCTATATACACACACGTATACATATATATATATATATACATATATATATATATATACACACACATAAAAAACAGACATGCACATATATATATATATATATATTTCATTACTCTTATATATACACATATTATATATACATACACAACCTCACTTATACACATATACACATAAGTTATATTACAATAATAATAAAGAATAATATACATATATATATATACATATACATATATATATATATATATATATATACATACATACATACACATACATAATACACATAAATATATACATACATAAATACACACATACGAATAAAGACATATATTCACACATAGACACCTATATATATATATATATATATATCTATATATATATATACATATATATATATATATATATATATACACATACACACACACACAGACACACATACACACTCACATATATATATATATATATGTGTATGTGAGTGTGCGCACATACACATATATACACACACACATACAAACACACACAAACACATACATATGCATACGTGCACACACACACACATATATCACATAGATACGAAGATAAACATATAAATAGAGAGACATACATATATATACACAACACATATACACATACATACATACACGCATATACATATACATACATATATACACATATATATATTCCTATATATACAAGCATACACATACATACACATATATACACATACATACACATATACATACAACACATTCACATACACATACATATATAATACATATATATACACATATATACATACATATGTATGTACAATCATATATACACACACAATCTTACATTCATATTTGCATGCTCATATATGTATTTTTATATTTAGATATAAATACCCAAACCTATATAGACACCTACCTACATATATATTCATACATAGACGCTTACAAATACAGATGATAATAGTATGGGGGAAAGGGGGGGTTTGGAGAAGGGGATCAAAGTAAATATATGTTTCAAGAAACATATAATATTTTCCGTATCTTAATTCAATGTATGTTCTTACATATTTTCAGTGCTAGGAAATACGAAATCTATGCATCTCAAAATAAATAAGTATACCATTAATCATATGTTAACTAAACCAAAGATAGTCAACATATTGATTTCTAAGGTGTAAATTAGTTAGGTTTATAATATTTGAAGCAGAATTTTGAAGTCAAACAGTAGTAGATTATTAATTACATTATAACTAAATTAAAGTTAATAACGTTATGGTATCAATATTAGGAGATGAATTTAGTAATAGGGAAAAGAAACCCAAATAAAAATAAAATAAAGTATTACATCGGTAGTAGCATATAAATTATATGTTAACTAAATTAAAAATTATATATTTATTTCAATAGTATACGTTAATTAGTATATGTTAATTAGGTATACAATACATAAAGCAGATATTGTATTTCATCAATAGCATAATATAATTATATGCAAATAAAAATCAAAATTAATACGCATACATATACATATACATACACATACACATATACATACATATACACACATATATATATATATATACATATATATACATATATACATATATACACACATAAACATACATACAGATACACATACACAACACACACATATACATATACATATACATATACATATCTTTTTCAAAAAATTGCACAGAATATATTAACTAGGTATATATCCAAAACACATCCCATTCTATGATTACATGACATTCTGCAATTCGTCTGTATAAGGATACTAATTTTAAGCAAATTAAAATTAAAGTTTTAGGTTGATTAAAACTAAAACCAAATAATAAATATATTTCCAAAATGTATATTAATTAGGTCTATAATACTAAAAATTCTTTCTCCGTCATTGGATACATGATATTATTTTGTTATATTTTATCTGTAAAAGAATTATAATAAAAGGTTTAAATAAATTAAAATTAATCTATAAATTAAATTACTAAGTATATATTAGTAATATTTAAAGGTTTTTCACAATTTATGATTACATAATATTTTCTCATCTGTAATAAAATATTAATTAAATTAAATTTATAGGTTAACTAACATTTAAATTAAATTAATTTCTAGAATAATGTTATTAATTAGGTTTATAATATTTAAATGTTTTTTTTAGTTTATGATTACACGATATAATTAATTCCTGTCGTTTATTTAATAAGATATCCTTAGACTTCATTATTTCAAATAGTTCTTGGGAACATAATCTACATTCCTTTCTATTATTTTGATAAGGGGTGGCTCTTTTGAGCACACTCCAGGTCAAATCATATTTTATATTCTTATTTTTATAACTATTGATTTTTTCTGCTAGAGATGTTGTATTAGCCAGTGCGGCATTTTTAAAACTATGTTTGTGGGTATTAAACCTTGTCTTAAAATTGTTAGAGGTAGCTCCTATATATGAGCAAATAGAATCTTTAGTTTTAACATTACATTTATAGACTATGTTGTTAACAAGACAATTCCCTTTTAATGGGCAGTTTGTTTTGTTTCTACAGTTACATCCTTTCGTTAATTCTGTATTTGAGGAGATATTATTGTTAATTTGATGTACTGGTGGTATACTTATGGTTTTCTTACATTTATATGCATTATATGCACTTATATTTTGTTTTATGTTATTTGTTGTAGAGTATGAGAATTTAACTGTAGACCTATTTAAGATTTGATGGTATTTGTGGTTTGGCGGGAAGTTTTTCTCAAGGATATAAAAAAATTTTTTAGCAATATTATCCTTAACTTGTAAATTAAAAGGAGCATTATACCAAGTAACTCGTCTATTACGGTTTCTATGTTGTTTATTATTTTTATTATTTTTATAGGTTGTATCATGATTTTTACTAGGAGGATTAATGTTAATGATCTCACCACAACTATTTTTAGTTATATTTGTAGATTTAGGTGTTTTATCTTTTTTATTAGGAGTTTTATTATTAATATTTATTATAGTTGTATGATGAGTAGTTTTTTTAGGGTTACTATACTTTATATTAGAAGATTTAGTATTTTGGGGTATATTGTGGGTGGCATTTAGGTGTGTACTTTTCATTTGGTGTTTGTTGGTAATATTATGCTGTATGCTTTCAGTATTTTTAGTAGAAGGTATATACTCTAATCTATTTTTGTGGCCACTTCTATCTAGAGCTTCATTATAAAAGGTCGCATTTTTATCAAATACATCTTGGTTAGAAGAAAGGTTAGAAATTCTAAGTGATATATTATATGCAAGGTTTTTAAGGATAGATTTAGGGTGATTAGATTGTGAGTGTATGTAATGTAAGTTTTGGTTAGAAAATCTAATAATGTGTCACTCACCAACATCAACAACAAAACACACAACATAGTAAAAAAACTAAATATTGAAGATAGAACTGAACCTTTGGCATTGAAAAGACCACACTTCAACCTGAAAGATCACAAATCTAACTTTAACTCTAATCCTTCTATTAGACTTATATGTCCCTCCAAATCAGATATTGGAATAATTAGCAAAAAAATTTTAGATAGAGTCATCCCACAAATAAGAAAATACGTTATTTTACCACTCTGGGAAAACACCTCCCAGGTAATTAATTGGTTTAAAAATATTAGGTGTAAATCTTCGGCTTCTTTCCTACAATTTGATATAGATAATTACTATTCTTCTATATCACCCATACTCCTGAACAAAGCATTAATATTTGCTAAAAATAGATCTAATTTAACTTCGGATGACATTAACATTATTACACATGCTAGACTAACACTTATTGAATTTCAGAATGAATACTGGACCAGAAACACATACAGTAATCTTTTTGATATTACTATGGGTTCAAGTGATTCCGCCCAAATTACTGATCTTGTGGGCCTCTTTCTCCTTTTCAACATAAATGCCTCTTTTCCCCACCTCAAAGGTGGTTTATATCGTGATGACTGTCTTCTTCTTTCTAACAACCTTAGCCTTTCAGAAATCGAAAAAAACAAAAAACATATTAGAACTTTCCTTAAAGACTATTATAATCTTAATATTACTTTTGATAAAACAAGTAAAGTAGTAAATTTCCTAGATATAACTTTAGATTTAGCTACGGGTATATACCAACCTTACCATAAACCTAACCAAAACTTACATTACATACACTCACAATCTAATCACCCTAAATCTATCCTTAAAAACCTTGCATATAATATATCACTTAGAATTTCTAACCTTTCTTCTAACCAAGATGTATTTGATAAAAATGCGACCTTTTATAATGAAGCTCTAGATAGAAGTGGCCACAAAAATAGATTAGAGTATATACCTTCTACTAAAAATACTGAAAGCATACAGCATAATATTACCAACAAACACCAAATGAAAAGTACACACCTAAATGCCACCCACAATATACCCCAAAATACTAAATCTTCTAATATAAAGTATAGTAACCCTAAAAAAACTACTCATCATACAACTATAATAAATATTAATAATAAAACTCCTAATAAAAAAGATAAAACACCTAAATCTACAAATATAACTAAAAATAGTTGTGGTGAGATCATTAACATTAATCCTCCTAGTAAAAATCATGATACAACCTATAAAAATAATAAAAATAATAAACAACATAGAAACCGTAATAGACGAGTTACTTGGTATAATGCTCCTTTTAATTTACAAGTTAAGGATAATATTGCTAAAAAAATTTTTTATATCCTTGAGAAAAACTTCCCGCCAAACCACAAATACCATCAAATCTTAAATAGGTCTACAGTTAAATTCTCATACTCTACAACAAATAACATAAAACAAAATATAAGTGCATATAATGCATATAAATGTAAGAAAACCATAAGTATACCACCAGTACATCAAATTAACAATAATATCTCCTCAAATACAGAATTAACGAAAGGATGTAACTGTAGAAACAAAACAAACTGCCCATTAAAAGGGAATTGTCTTGTTAACAACATAGTCTATAAATGTAATGTTAAAACTAAAGATTCTATTTGCTCATATATAGGAGCTACCTCTAACAATTTTAAGACAAGGTTTAATACCCACAAACATAGTTTTAAAAATGCCGCACTGGCTAATACAACATCTCTAGCAGAAAAAATCAATAGTTATAAAAATAAGAATATAAAATATGATTTGACCTGGAGTGTGCTCAAAAGAGCCACCCCTTATCAAAATAATAGAAAGGAATGTAGATTATGTTCCCAAGAACTATTTGAAATAATGAAGTCTAAGGATATCTTATTAAATAAACGACAGGAATTAATTATATCGTGTAATCATAAACTAAAAAAAACATTTAAATATTATAAACCTAATTAATAACATTATTCTAGAAATTAATTTAATTTAAATGTTAGTTAACCTATAAATTTAATTTAATTAATATTTTATTACAGATGAGAAAATATTATGTAATCATAAATTGTGAAAAACCTTTAAATATTACTAATATATACTTAGTAATTTAATTTATAGATTAATTTTAATTTATTTAAACCTTTTATTATAATTCTTTTACAGATAAAATATAACAAAATAATATCATGTATCCAATGACGGAGAAAGAATTTTTAGTATTATAGACCTAATTAATATACATTTTGGAAATATATTTATTATTTGGTTTTAGTTTTAATCAACCTAAAACTTTAATTTTAATTTGCTTAAAATTAGTATCCTTATACAGACGAATTGCAGAATGTCATGTAATCATAGAATGGGATGTGTTTTGGATATATACCTAGTTAATATATTCTGTGCAATTTTTTGAAAAAGATATGTATATGTATATGTATATGTATATGTGTGTGTTGTGTATGTGTATCTGTATGTATGTTTATGTGTGTATATATGTATATATGTATATATATGTATATATATATATATATGTGTGTATATGTATGTATATGTGTATGTGTATGTATATGTATATGTATGCGTATTAATTTTGATTTTTATTTGCATATAATTATATTATGCTATTGATGAAATACAATATCTGCTTTATGTATTGTATACCTAATTAACATATACTAATTAACGTATACTATTGAAATAAATATATAATTTTTAATTTAGTTAACATATAATTTATATGCTACTACCGATGTAATACTTTATTTTATTTTTATTTGGGTTTCTTTTCCCTATTACTAAATTCATCTCCTAATATTGATACCATAACGTTATTAACTTTAATTTAGTTATAATGTAATTAATAATCTACTACTGTTTGACTTCAAAATTCTGCTTCAAATATTATAAACCTAACTAATTTACACCTTAGAAATCAATATGTTGACTATCTTTGGTTTAGTTAACATATGATTAATGGTATACTTATTTATTTTGAGATGCATAGATTTCGTATTTCCTAGCACTGAAAATATGTAAGAACATACATTGAATTAAGATACGGAAAATATTATATGTTTCTTGAAACATATATTTACTTTGATCCCCTTCTCCAAACCCCCCCTTTCCCCCATACTATTATCATCTGTATTTGTAAGCGTCTATGTATGAATATATATGTAGGTAGGTGTCTATATAGGTTTGGGTATTTATATCTAAATATAAAAATACATATATGAGCATGCAAATATGAATGTAAGATTGTGTGTGTATATATGATTGTACATACATATGTATGTATATATGTGTATATATATGTATTATATATGTATGTGTATGTGAATGTGTTGTATGTATATGTGTATGTATGTGTATATATGTGTATGTATGTGTATGCTTGTATATATAGGAATATATATATGTGTATATATGTATGTATATGTATATGCGTGTATGTATGTATGTGTATATGTGTTGTGTATATATATGTATGTCTCTCT
>CAXHJY010001623.1:22500-25000 GCA_964016885.1 Eledone cirrhosa | reverse complement strand
AACAAACAAACAAATTAACAACACACCAAAACAATTAAAACCATCCACTCTCGCCTCTACATTTTTGCTTAACGCCCAAGGCATCAGCCCTTCCACCAATACTCAAAAATGGAAGATCAAATTCCTGGAGGACTGGATTGATGTCCATCCAAACCACATCCCTTTCTTCGTCCTCACTGAAACCCATCTCAGTAACCTCCACTTGGAAGCCGAGGTGAAAGTGAAAAATTTCAAAGCCATCCGTGCTGATCGCGCTGGCAGAAGAAAGGGCGGAACTGCCATTTATGTCCATAATTCTTTCTCAACAGAGGCTATGAACATATTCACTAATGGATACTGTGAGGCAGTCACTGTATTCAGTCAAACCAACAACCTATTAGTAGTTGGGCTCTATAGGCCACCCCAAACGCCTGTACCATGCTTCAAGGAATGCCTCAACAGCATAAAGTGTTTCATCCAAGAGTGTCACCCTGACAACATCTTAATGATGGGGGACTTCAACCTCCCCGGAGTTGACTGGTCCACAAACACCCTGCCACCAGGTTCTTCTGCCTCAACCTCTGACAGGGAAGCTGTGGAATCGCTTCTTGACTTCATGGATGATTTCTTCCTATCCCAACTAGTGCTCGAACCAACGAGGTGCCACAAAAACGTCCTAGACTTAATTTTCAGCAATCACACTGACAATATCCACAATATTGCAGTGGAGAAAACTCTACTCTCTGATCATGACATGGTTCTCTGTGATCTGAGATTCCACCGTCCAATATACAAACCCAATGTCATTTCTCCTGTCCATCCGTTTGACGCTATGGATTTCCACAATGCAAACTGGGAAGCGATCAGTCATGATCTTGCACATGTCGACTGGTCCTTCACGCACACTCATACACCCACTAACATCAAAAAGTCCTGGCAGACTTTTGTGGACACTGTTACAAACATATGTGCTAAACACACCCCATTAAGAACTATAAACAAATCTAAGAGCAGAATCCCTAGAAATAGAAAAACACTCATCAGAAAAATTAAGAGAACGAACAAAAAAATCAACAAGCTGAAATACTGTCAGCAGCAACACATCAACTTGACTGCCATTTCATCACTAGAGATTAAAAAACATAACCTCCAAAACAACATAATGTCCCTCATCAACAATCAGAGAAGAGCTGAAGAGGCCTGGGCCATTGAGAAGATCAAACTCAATCCCAAAGTGTTCTTTTCATTTGCAAAAAAACACAAAATCACTGGCTCTACTGTTGGCCCTCTAATTGATGAAAATGGCACTCTTCAAGACAATGCTAAAACCATGGGTGAGATACTGCAGAAACAATACTGCTCTGTTTTCAGCAATCCTGATATGGCCGATCTGGGCTGTATCGGCGATGTTACTCCCCATTACACCTTATCGGACATAACGTTTGGCGCCCCTGATGTCTTGGCGGCAATAAAGGAAATCAAACATAATTCAGCAGTAGGTCCCGATAGGTTCCCTGCTTGTGTCTTGAAGGCGTGTCAACACCAACTTGCTTCTCCTCTTGCCAATCTGTGGCGGAACTCACTGGATGCTGGATATGTGCCAGAAAACCTTCTATCCCAGTCTGTTGTCCCAGTTTTCAAAAAGGGAAACAAATCCCTTGCCGTGAATTACCGTCCAATCTCACTCACCTCTCATATCATTAAGGTATTTGAGCGAGTGGTGAGATCGCGAATGACCCACTTCCTTGAGAGTAACAATATGCTGAACTCCAACCAGCATGGATTCCGTAATGGAAGGGATTGCCTGACGCAACTACTGCATCACTTTGATGACATTTTGAGAGCCTTGGGAGAGGGTTCCAACACTGATGTTATCTACCTTGATTTCAGCAAGGCCTTTGACAGGGTTGATCATAACATTCTACTGAGAAAGCTGTCCAATATTGGTGTCACTGGAAAGCTGCTGCAGTGGATCAAGAGCTTCCTGTCAAACAGAACCCAACATGTTGTAGTTGAGGGAGTCAAATCAAGCCCAGCCAAAGTCAGTAGTGGAGTCCCACAAGGCACTGTGTTGGGCCCACTTCTCTTCATCATCTATATTAATGACATCACTGACATCATCAAACACAGCAACATTAAAATTTTCGCTGATGATTCCAAGCTCCAAAAGGTCATCAATGGCGTGGATGACCGGATAAGCCTTCAGTCAGACCTACTGGCTGTTACCCAATGGGCAGAAAAGAACAACATGTTACTGAACGAAGACAAATTCGAACTGATCCACTTTGGAAAAGAGGATGCTCTGAAACTCCCGTACTCCCTTCCCTCCGGGGAAACTCTCGTGGCATCTAACAACATCAGAGACTTGGGAGTAACCGTGGACAGCAACATAAGCTGGACCACGCATATAAGCAGCAAAGTTGACATGGCCCGCAGAATGTGTTCCTGGATCCTCAGAACCTTCCAGTCGAGAGATTCCCGCACCATTATCCTTCTCTTCTCTACTTTCGCCCGACCACAC
>CAXHJY010001623.1:0-15000 GCA_964016885.1 Eledone cirrhosa | reverse complement strand
ACCGCGCGATTTTGAACGGCTCCGAGAGGTAGCCGTTCACCTTGACCCTAGAGCAGATGCGGCTGCTGTGCATAGCAGTGATCCAGCCCCTGAAAACGGGTCCGAAGCCTGCCGCCGCCAGCACCGCATCCAGGTAACCATGGTCGACCCTATCGAACGCCTTAGATTGATCCAAGTTGATCAGAGCCCCACCAAAGCCGGGTTCGTTCCCAACCCTCTCTATGATGTATCGCATGAGGTGGAGGTTGTCATGGATGGACCTGGACGGGATAGCGCATGTCTGCGCATCTCCCACCAGGTTGCCCACGACAAGCGCCAACCTCTTTGCTAGCACCTTGGCCAAAATCTGTAACTCTGTATTTAGCAGAGTTATGGGCCTGAAGTTACTTATTTCGTCCCCCTTGTTCTCGTCCTTCCTCACTAGCGTGACTACGCCCTTGGTCACAGTACAGGGAATTCTCCCGTTCTGTTGCCAGTTGCAGTAGACCGCCTCGAGGAGATCGGGGAACAAGTCCGGCATAGCTAGATATAATTCGTAAGGAAGACCATCGAGACCCGGGGATTTGCGTTTGCCGCATTGGCTCAGCACGTCCTCTATCTCAGCGGCCGAAATCGGCTCCTCGCAGGACTTCGCCTCCCTGTCCGAGAGGCGCGGCAGGCCGTCGAGGTATGGACCAAAGTCCACGTTCCCAACTGGCTCCCCGCCCCTTCCGAACAGTTGGGCAAAGTGCCTTTGAAAGGCCTCACACATCTGCTTAGGCTCAAGAATCGCCCGTCCATCCAGGTCTCGCAAAGACCGGATGGTGGATTTAGTTCCACTGTTGGCCTCTGTCACGCGGGCCCAGCTAACAGCTTTGGTCCCCTCGTTCCCTAGAGCACGTATTTTACTTCGGACAACGCAGCCTTCGCGCTTCGCGTCAAAAAACTGGCCCAAAGCCGTTCTCGACGCTAGCACTCTGGCCACGTCGCCGCTTCTAATTGCCTCTTCTACTCTATCTATTAGCTCCCTTTCCTTCCTATTCCTATCCGCAGCTAGAACCTTACTAAATTCTATCGAGACTACTCTAATCTCTCTCTTTAGAGATACCCACCACCTGCTGTTGACGATCGCTCCAGTCAACCGTTCCTTAACTAACGTACTAATCCGATTCCTGTAGGCTCTACTTGCCGGCAAGGACAAGTTGAGCTTCCAGTAACCGGGGCCCTGTCTATGAGTTCTGTCAAGGTTGACCATGCAGGTCACTAATTTGTGGTCTGAATAGCCAACCATGCGCATTTTTGGACAACTTAAAAAGTCCTTATCCTTAATTCTAACTAAGAACCTATCTAGGTACGACCTAGATGATCCGCTACGATTTGCCCAAGTCCAGGTTGGCGCAGTCGGAAAATCTAGTCGATATCTATCGGCCAGGTCAAATCGACCGATTAACCCTTTGAGGCTATTACACCCCTCTCTATCGGGGCAGGCCCCTACGTAGTCCCAGCGTGCATCTAGGATACCATTCCAGTCCCCACTAATAGCAAGGAGCGGGACGTCCCTAGAAAAGTCTCCAGATGATGGAAGAAGTCCGGCCGCATTGACCCGAAAGGGCCGTAGGCGGCTACCAACCTAAACGCTCCGCCTTTACCACTGCCAAGGTCCAGAACCACTAGTCGACCCTCCGGGTCCAAATGTACCATCTGTGTTGCGAGACCCAGATGTTTTTGCAGCAGAACGACAACCCCACCCCCACCTCCGGGCTGACAGAGAGATGCGTGCATCTCAAAGTCATCAAAGGTGGGGGCCAGCTGTCGCACGTTGCTGATCTGGGCCTCGCAAATAACCATCACATCTATACGTTGTGACCTGAGGTCATTTAGAAGCATTGCTTGCTTCCAAGTTGAGCCCAGGCCACGCGCATTTAAACAGCCTACTCTTAGCATAGCCATGTTGGTGGTGAAGAGAAAAGGCACTTACCTCTCTGCGTCCCGGGTATCGGGCTGCACAATTTCCATTAGGGTGGGGGATAGGTTGTTGGGTGGGGTGGTGGTTTGTGGAAGTGTGGGGGCATCAGTGTGTTGTGTGGTTGGGGAGCTTGGAGTTGTGTGGGTGTTTGGGGAGGGGGTGGGATAGTTTTTTAGGAGGACGCGGTTAATGGGCCCGACGCAGGGGGGACCCACGTCCTCTTTAAAATTGTTTTTTAAAGTTTTATAGGTGTCCTGTGGGGCCTTAATCATTTTGAGGTGGGGGAAATCCCCCGCCTGGGTGAAGTTAGGCCCTTGTGTTTTTATTAGATTGTTGTTGTACACAATGTTTAACAGTTTTTTGTTTCTTGTATTTATGTATGTGTATGCATGTTTTTGTTTTTGTGTGGTGTTTTTTGTTTGCTGTTGTTGTGAGCTCTTTTGTGTTGGTGTCAGTGTTATGTTTTGGGGAGGGGTTTTTTTCATTGTGTGTCTGAGGTGTGTTTTCTTTTTTTTCTTTTGATTGTGTGGAAGTGCTCCTCCTCGTCTGACGACGAACTAGGGTCATCTTCCGCGTTGGAGGGGAGGGGTATATTTTCGGGTTGTGTTTGCGGTACGGGTGTTTTGGAAATTGTTTTTGTTTTTTGAGTGGAGGGGATGGGTTGGACATTGTTTTGTTTTGGTTTGAGCTGTGGTGGTTGTTTTTGTAGTGGTAGTTGTGGTGATTGTGTTGGTTGTGCAGTTGTTGGTGGTGTAGGCAGGATTGGGGTTTTCTTATTAAGTTGGGGACAGACAGCCCTCAGGTGACCTCTGGTTCCGCAGAGGTAACACGAGGGCCGTCTACCCTCAATATATTTAATATAGACATGGCTTCTACAGGACTAGACTTGATTCATTCGGGAGAAATCATCAGGAAGCTTCCTGATTAGAAGCCATTTCTATATTAAATATTCATACTCTGCTATGTATTGAGTACCGTACTTACTGTGGTTACCCCAGATTGAACCTGGGATAAACATATATATATGTGTGTGTGTGAGATGAGACAAACATACATATATATATGTGTGTGTATGTGAGATCCCGAGTGAAATCGGGATAACCACAGCATATAAGGCACTCAATACATATATATATATAAATACACACACATATACGTAAAATGTGGAAAGTAATATAAGACTAAACAATGTAAAATAGACTAAAAAGTAAGTTACCTGGTAATCTTTGTCTTGTTTTTTGTTGTTGTTGCTGTTGTGTTGGTTTTCTGCTGGCATGTGTAGTGTGTATATTGATATTATACACAAATATACATACATGTAGATATGATATCTCAAATAAAATTGTAATTGACATTATCCACAGAAATTGAAGAGAGTGTGTTACACTTTCTTCTGTAATCAGTAAAGTAATCCATGATACATTTAAAAAAAATGATATTATATATAAACTGTATCATGGTGAAATTTAGTGATGGAAATATAAGCAATGTGATATAGCGTCCATTATATCTTAGCCGGAAGTATTGATATTTGAAAATATTAAAAGAAGTGAATCTTGAAATAAGCAGGAAAAGATAATGATGGAACCAAGTTTACCTCTGTTATTTCGAACTTTTGATATGCCCAGTCCCGAAGTATGATGTTTTCTATGACAAAAATTGCATTATATTTTGACTCACCCTTGTCATTTCATCATCATCATCATCATCATTTCATTTTACGTCCGCTTTTTCCCTGCTTGCAAGGGTGGGACAGTAACTGATTTTGGCTTGATTTCTACAGCTGGATGCCCTTCCTAACACCAACCTCATTTACAGTGAGTGCTGTATGTATATATATCCTCATCCTCATCATCTTCGTTTAACGTCCATTTTCCACGCTAGCATGGGTTAGACAGGAGTTGTCCCACTTGAGGGAAGGTTGGTCGGGTGACCATGTCTCGCTCATATAGGACTATCTGGCAGGTTTTCTACGGCTGGATGCCCTTCCTAAGACTAACCACATTTACAGTGTGGAACTGGGAACTTTTTACCGTCTTACCTACACGACCACATTACAGCGTGGACTGTATATATGTATATATATATATATATATATATATTGGAACATGTGTGAGATCCTTGGTACTGTTAGGTTTATTTGAAGAAAAGGAAAAGAATGACTTCACATGTAGTGTTAAAAAATATTTGATTTAATTTTATAATATTATAATAATATGAGTTGGTTCTTTGTTAACTTCGGTGGGAAGAATTTTATAGATTCCTGGTTAACTTGGGTGTATATATATATATATACACACACATACATATATATGTATATATATATACACACATATATATATATCTTATACACACATACACACTAAACATACATATATATTATACATATCTTGTACATACACATATATATATATATATCACATACACACATACATATATTTTATATGCATACATATATATATATATAAACTCCTATACATACATATACATAAATTTCATACACATACATACATATACACACCACATATACACATATCTATTTTCTACATACATATATATATATATATCGTATACACACACCATATATATTTTTTTTACACATATACCATACATACATTTTATATACACACTATATATATCCTATACATATATATAGACACACATATATATTTTCTACATACATATATATATATATCCTATACACACATATATCATCATCATCATCAACATTTAACGTAGATCTTCCATGCTAGCATGGGTTAGATGGTAATTGTCCCACTTGAGGCAAGATTGATCAGGTGACCGTGTCTTGCTCATATAGGACATCGGGAAGGTGGGTCTTCTGTATTACTGTGTGGCGCCAAAATCTCGATCCAGTGACATTGTCTTAGAGAGGTCTAAATATGCAAGGTCAGATCATGTCGTCCCAGGTTTTTCTGGGTCTACCTACTCCGTAACTTCTATCAATTTTGATCGCCCTGCACTTTGTTATACAGCTGTCATCTTTCATGTGCATCACATCCCCATACCAACGTAGTCTTCTCTCAAGTAAACAGCATCTGATTCCTCTAATCCTAATTTCTCACTTAGTTTGTTTGTTTTACTGTTCATGTATATTACTATTACACTTCCAATGGAGCATGCATGCTTCGTTCCTTTCCAATCTGGGCATGTCCTCTGCACACAATGCCCATGTCTCTATAGAACCATCTACATTCTTAGATAGCTTGCCTGTGATCCCACTATATCTTTTTGTACCCATAGTTTGCATTTGGGGCATAGAATGGAATTTCTACCTACTCCTTTCCTACACACTGAGCATGGTCATTTCCCTGTGGGCACCTGTGCCCTATTTTCCTTTCTACGTACCAGAACTTTAGTCTTAGATAAGTTATCTTTAAGGTCTTTTGATTCTAGGCCATGCTTCCATGTTTGGAATTTGTTCTCTAGTTCAGCCATAGATTCAGCTATGAGAGTTAGATAATTTGCATATAGAAGTTCCCATGGGCAGCCAGTCTTAAACCCCTCTGTTATAGCTTGAAGGGGAATAACAAACAGGAGGGGGCTATGGACGGAGCTTTGATGAACACTTACTGTTATACTAAATTCTTCAGTTAATATTTATTGTTAATTTTAACCTTGCTGACTGTTCCTTTATGGTCTGAGTTCAAATCCCATCGGGGTTAGCTTTGCCTTTCATCCTTACGTGGTCGATAAAATAAAGTACCAGTAATGCACTGGGGTAATTGCTGGCCTTGTTCCTAAAGTAGAAACAATTATTAAAAAGTGTGAGATAGTAAATAATAACATAGAAAGGTATATATATATATATATATATATATATATTGATTCGGTCTGTAAGAAGACAGTAGCTTTTATTAAATATTGGGTTGGTCTGTAACAATCCATCCAACCTATCCAGCACAGAAATACACATGTATGATGGTGATGATGATAATATCAGTTTTATATTCATAATTTATTTTTTTATTATTTAAAACTTATTTTTGAGACTTTACTTACATTTATGTAAAAATAAAAATGTTTTTATCAATAATATTCCATTATTTCAGATTCCCAATTACCAGTTTCTAATACAAAACCAATGAAATCGACGAAAGTGATTATAAAATACGTAAGTTAAATGTACTATTTTATTAGGTCCATACAATATTATATATACTGTATATACTCATATATTTTGTTGACTTTGAAAAGGCATATGACTACGTTCCTTGGCCACCTGCTGTGGTAGGCTGTACAGGAGTATGTGATTGATAGTCAACTTCTTGCTGCCCTGATGTCTCTATATCAATGCCTGAGTATCTATGTTGGGATAAATGGTGTTAAATAGAAACCATTCAATATGGGAGTTGGACTCCACCAAGGGTGTATACTGTCAACTCTCCTGTTTGTTATTTACATGAACAGGATTGATATACGCAGCTGGGTTGGAAGTGGTATCATGTCTGGCGGCTGTAAAATCACTTGGCTGGAATTTGATGATGACATGGTGTTATTTAACTCGACAGAAGATGATATTTGACTTGCACTTGATAGGTTTGTTGCCGAGTGCTGCATGGCTGGAATGAAAATCAGTACTGTGAAAACTGAGACACTTGTCCTCTCATGGAAGCCAGTGCAGTGTACTCTACATGTGAATGGAGTTCCACTGAAGCAGGTAGAGAAGTTCAAGTATCTTGGGGCCATGTTCACGAGTGATGGTAGGCAAGAGGCTAAATTAAGTGTAAGAATTACAAAGACTGGTACAGTAATATGCCAGCTTCATTAATCAGAAGGTAGGAAGGAGTAAAAGCCAAACTCACTGTTTCAATTCGACATTCATGCCAACCCTTACCTAGGGTCATGAATCTTGGATAATGACCCAAAAAATATAATCGTGAATGAGGTTCCTGCGAAGGGTCTTTGTAGTATTGTTACTCGATAGAGTGTGTAGCTCAGAGATCAGAAAGTCACTCCGAGTAGAGCTGCTACTTCTCTGAATTGAGAGATCACAGCTCCGATACTATAGGCATGGGGCTAGAATGGGATACTTCCGAAGGGTCTTTTGAATAACGTTACTCGATAAAGTGCATAGCTTAGAGATCAGTCATTGCAGGTAGAGCAACTACTTCTCTGAATTGAGAGATGACAGCGCCAATACTCTGGGCATGAGGTTAGAATGTCTCAGGAAAGAATCGCTGGACAGATGTTATGGGTAAAACAACCAGCAAAAGACCCAGGGGTGGATCCCGAACAAGACGTGCTTGGGCATGCAGCTGGATCAGTTGGAGATGGTTGCTTCTGACAGGACCCACTGGAAGGAGAGTTTGAGGACTCTACACCCTGACCCTATCAGGAATAAGTTGGCAAAGAAGAAAACAGATGAAATGGTAAAAAAGCATTACGTAATGGAGTTGTGTAACAAAAACTATATTCTAAAAGACACTTAAAACATTTTAAAGATTAAAATACTAAAACTTCATAAATATATTTTATACTCATGAGAATTTCAAAGCCACACCACCTAAACTTGTGTTGATTAGCTACCTTGGCTTACAAATGGGGTTTATAATATATATATTCTTCTTTGCTGATATATTCCTGGGAGGAGGGCAGTGGGGGAATATTTCTCAAGTACTCCTTCCAATGGGTCCTGTCAGAAGCAACTGTCTCCAACTGATCCAGCTGAATGCCCAAGTGAAACCAGCCAAGCTCATGGATGTTATCCAACCATCTTGCTCAGGGTCTACCCCAGGTACTCCTGATGGTTGGCTTTGCTCATAAAATCTTTTCAACAATTCTTTCCTGAGACATTCTAACCTCATGTCTGTAGTATCAGAGTTGAGATCTCTCAATTCGGAGAAGTAGCGGCTCTACCTGGAGTGACTCTCTGATCTCCGAGTTACTCATTCTATTGAGTAACATTGCTCCAAAGACCCTTCAAAGGAACCCCATTTCAGCCAATAGTATATGCAATCATATTCTTTCGATCATTAAACAAGATTCATGACGATAGTTAAGGGTTGGCACCTAAACAAATTGAAGATATCGAGTTCAGCTTTCACACATACCTCCTTTCTTCTAATGACCGAATGCTGAAGCATTCGGTGTAACTCCATTCACTTGTGGAGTGCACTAAACAGACTTCCTTGAGAGGATTTGTGTCTCAGTCTTTGCATCACTGATTTTCATTCCTGCCGTGCAGCACTTTGCATCAAATCTGTCAAATGCATGTCAGAGATCACCTTCTCTTGAGTTAAGTAGTACGATGACGTCTGCAAAATCAGCCGACTGATCTTACACTCACCAGTCTTGATACCTCTTCCAACTTGGCTGTGCATGAGCCCATAAATATTTGTTGATCTGAAGTTGGATTCCAGCTTAACCCCAAATATTTCCCATGTCTTAATTTTAGACACCTGACTGTCGTCTCTGCTGTGACTTTTCATGACTGCTTGTCCTGCAAGTGCAAGAAGGACTTATTTCCAAGCCACCTTCTTTGTTTGAATGGCATGTGTGACCACTTGAGCACCAGGGGGTGCTCCAAGTTGGCAATACTTCTTATATATATTCATTGGCAATACTTATATTCTGTGTAACTACATTTTCTCACTAGGACTTTCTTCATACAATACATGTAATATCATATTTTTCTTTGTTAACATTTATTTTTAGTGATTATTCTCATTGTTGATCATATTTGCCAAATAAACAGCTGGATTTAATATATTTAGAGAAAATGATGTTTTCTTATTAATCCATTTATTTGAAAAACTAATATTTTCACAAAACTAATCAATATTTCTTTTTCCTATATTTCATTTTAGATTTGGTAAATTTATCTGAAAATTTTGAAATTGTGAAGGTGTTTGGAATTACATTCATACACATAACACATATACACACACACATATATATACATATATATATAACCAGTTGTAGAAGTAGAGACAAACAATGGAGGCTGCAGAAATAGTTAGTGTAGAAGACCAAATTATAAGTAGACAGTTACCCCAAGTAGTATATGACAGGGAGGATTTGGTGATTCCACTACAACAGACTATTAGGGAAAATAAATCTAAGGTAAAAGTGTTAACTGAAATCCCCTTTGAGAAAGATATCACAGTACCATACCAAATATTATATACACCTGTTCCTCCAGTAGTAGACACTGTAAAAGTTACTGTAGAAGACCCTGTAGAATATTACTCTCTACCATTAAAATATATTGTACCCTTAAAGGATGGTACTATGAGCTATATCCCACATGTATTAACACTAAAGTACACACCACCAACTGGCCGTTGTCGTATGGTACACTGTAAATCAGTGGTCACTGATATCGATAGGTTTAACCAAAATGTGGTAATTGCCACATTACCATTTGACAATCAAATTCTGTTCTTCTCACCCTCTAGCGTTGCAATAAAAACTCTTAAAGTCGGCTTTCATAAAATTTCATATTATAAAGATAGTAGATTCCTAGGTTTTAAATTATTAGAAAAAAAAATATATATGGTAAATTGGATTGAAAAAACATATACTGAGCAATTTGAGGTGAAACATGAGCCGAGAAGTATAGCCATAGGGCCAGACGATCGTGTTTTAGTAATATTTTATAATTTAACCGTTATAATCTGTTATGATCTGAATGGTCATAAATTATTTCAATTTCACCTCCATTCTAAGGACATTCCTGCTGACATCACCGTTTTCAGGAATTATTTTTATGTATTTCAAGGGCAGGTTATTTATAAGATCTCCTCAATAGGTGGCATCTCTCAAAAGGATATTGGGATAAGCACTCAATATATTACATTTGACTTAAATAATATGTTTGTATCTGATGTTTCTGGTCAGATATATCGTTTTAAGACAAAAAAGTTTTGGCCAAAGATGTCTTATTATCAAAAGACCCAAACACCCTGTCTGAATGACAAAATTAATATAGAGTACCCTAACAAGATATATGAGATTCTACCTATGTCACGATCTTCTGTATTAGTTGTATACAGGGATCTGAAAGCTATACTATATACTTACAGTGGGACAGAATTGTGTAGAGGTAAGGAATTAATATTTAAGTCCAAACCATCTAGATTTTGCAGAATAGACTCCAGCAAATTTCTGGTTCTATTCAATAAAACTAGAACTACACAAAATATACAACATATTACATGTCCTGAACTAAAAGAAGGTAATCTCTATTGTTTAGATAAGAATTACATTCAAATATGTCATGTAGTATTAGATAGGTTTATGGCTTTGACCACTTGTGGAATGAATGAGGTCCATAAATTAAAGATTGAGGAAGACAAGGTAGAACGTGAAATACTAAAATCATTAGAACATGGTGATGTCAGTATAGCTACAACTCCAACTTATTTTGTTATTTTAGATAAGAAATATCGTAAATTAATATTTCATTCTAGTTTAGGTGAAGAAGAACTTTTCGAAACATATTTTGATTTTAACAGCCGTCCCAATCATATCTACTCAGACACTTTTTACTTGTATGTTATCTTCCCTACACTCTCTATTATGGCATGTTATGATATTTATGGAGAATATAAATGGAAATTAAAACTTCCGGTAGCTTCTCGCTTCTCTAATGGTATTTGTGAAGGAAGTATATATCTATTTGACCATAACCTAGGGAGTATTCTTGTTTACAACTGTGAATCATCCATTTGTCATTTAAAAAAGTTAAATCCTTATATCAGAAATCCAACGATACGACACAAAGAAAAGGATGATAATAAAATTGCGATTGCTGAAACATGTTATCTACCCAACGGACAGTTGGTGGTGTCTGACATAAATAATTCTTGCTTATTATACATTTCTAAGAAAGAAGGAGAAGAAATAAAAGTGCTATCTACATTATATCTGCCATCTGTAGCTACAGATATATGTAGATGGGGTTCTAGTCAATTGGCTGTCACATTACCCCTAGAGAAAGAATTAAGGCTTATTGGAAACCTATCAAAAACAGTTAGAATGATATCATTAAAGCACCCTTATGTACAGATACGGAAGTTTGGTGAGGGTAGAATTGTTGGTTATTGTGACAACAAACCAAACTATATAGACATTGTATCTGTTAAAAAACATAACCAGGGTGAAGTAATGTCTAGGGTCCCTATTCCATGTCAAATAAACTCATTAGCAATAGACAATGATACATTAAATATATTTATGGTAGCTAAGAAAAAAATGTTTATGTACGAAACTATATCAAAAAAGGGTCAACGAGGTATTTTAAGTGGTCCCAGCCCTATTTCGGAGCCCAACTTTAAACCACTTTCTGATCTATATGGTGGATGTATTGATAACACTTGTCATTATCTGATAGACAAAGATGGTGTGTTGGCTATAAATAGGCATAACTCTGTGGTGGTAGATCGGGTGACAAGGAAACAGTCTAACATGTTTATTGACATGGTAGATGTATTTTCTAGAAACATCTGTGTCAGTGAAATGTTTTCTTCTACATTATATCTGCAGGATCTGACAGTTTCTGATAAAGCTAAGGAATTGTTACCTCCTCCTTGTTTGGTAGACACAAGACCAGTGGGTAGTGGTGGTAGTGGTTATGGTAAGGAGGAGAAGTGTTTGGTTGTTGTTACTGAAAATAACCTGATTGCATTATATGACGACAATAACAACAACATTAAAATATTAACATTTGATGGTCAAATTGTTGACTTTATCAAATTAAATAACAATCTCCCTAAACATATATGTCGTTGGGGGTCAAACACACTGGTCATTACCACTGGTACTGACAAGCTGTTAACTTTAGAAGTGGAGTTTCCATTGTATTTGGTAAGTTATAAGACAGACCATAGCTATTATGGTATAGCTTCTTTTTTAGACAACCAACTAGTGTGTAGTAGTGTAGAGAGAGGTAGAGGTATGTATAGAGGTAGACATAGATTGTTTGTCATTGATATTGATGAAATACATTCAACTGTGGATGTAAAGAAAGAAATAAACATACCTGAGTTCATCAATGACATAGAATATAGATATGGTAGAGGTCCCACCTCTGATATTGTAGTTAATGTTAAGAATGAGATTATATTTCACAATGGTAGATATATCACTTTCTTCAGATATAAAACTGGTTATTTACATTCACACAGACAATATTATGATGACATACCACTAAACACCTGTATAACAACAGATGACAATTATTTGTACATTTATGGACAGTGGAGATTATATAACTTCTACTTGGCTGACAGAGGTTACCAGATTGTTTGTTTGTCACAGACTGGAAAATACAGGGAAATATTTTTAAATAAAAGACATTATAGACATGACATATATTTCACCAGTATTAACTGTAAAGGTCCAAGGTTTGTTGGATATGACTGGAGGAGAAGGTGTTTATATGTTGAAGGTTTATATGAACTTAATAGGGAAACATTCCCTGTTTGTCGTGTAAAAACAGACCAAAGCTCTGTTGAAATAAAAGATATGGACATCACTGATGATGGACAAACAGTTGTCTATCAAATAACCAATTATGGTAATGTTAAAATATTTCAGAGAGATGGGGAACTGTTATGTCACAGAAATATTGAAACTTTAGTTGGTGGGGTGTGTTTTACAGAAGAAGGAGATTTTATTATGGTTACACTTCCTGATGAATATCAATTAATTCAACTAGAGAAGGAAGATTTGACAGAATATCATGTTTGGTCCAGTTCTCTACCTTATGGTCGTATATCGAGGATAGAAGAAAATATTTACTTCTGTCGACATATCAACTTGACAGAATATCATATGATAAAGATTGATGACAACAAACTGAATGTTCTGGAACATGAGACATTACATCTGGATTGTCATCTGCCTCAAGCAAGATGTACTACTTCAGGTGAAATAATTAACAATTTACTAGAGGTGAGACGTGGTAATTACAAGGCAGAGTGTATCTCAGGAAATGATGAAATATCAGTGAGATTTTTACCACATGTTATGAACATGTCTTATCTTTCCTATCCCATGTATTCTGACATATCTAAATATACTGAGAGATGTCAGGTTGATGAGGGGGAATATTTTAAGGAATATGAGAGGGACATCATCTACTACAGTAAACTAATTATGTTACATGACAATGTGGCAGTGTTCATGTTGAGGAATATTATCACAGTAACAACAACAGAAGGTAAAATAATCCATGGCAAAATATTACCAGAAACACCAATAGACATTTGCAGATGGTCAGATAATTGTTTTATTCTCCTTTACTATCATAAAATGGTGATTTACAGAGAAGATATTTCTCACATTAAAAAGGTGAAACTTGAGAAATATTACAACTGTATCTATAAAAAGAATGGCTACCAACTTGTGTGTGCTTTTGATGGTGATAGACGTATGTTTATATATAACAGTGAGGTATATGGTGGTGGTGATGGTGATATGTTTAAATATAACAGTGAGGTATATGATGGTGGTGGTGGTGATATGTTTAAATATGACCCTGGGGACTCTCCTTATCTAGATATAGTTTGTATCTACAGTGGAACAGTGAAATACAGTGTTGAAGTGTCTGTTAGAGATGAGAAGGTGGCGGAGCTGGAGAGGGTGGAGGGGGAGTTGGAGAGGGTGGAGGGGGAGGGGGAGAGGAGGAGGGTGGAGGAGGAGTTGAAGAGGTTGAGGAGGGACAATGAGAAGATGAAGGAGGTCCATGACAGGTTAAGGGAGGAGGATGACAGGTTAGAGGAGGAGGAAGACAGGTTAGAGGAGGAGGTACACAGGTTAGAGGAGGAGGTAGACAGGTTAGAGGAGGAGGTAGTGGGAGGAGAGAGTGTTAGCAGTTGGTGTCACATCAAGTGAAGACATTGTTGTTGTCAAGTCAGAGAGGAGGGGGAGGAGGAGGAGGAGGTACAGGTCTATCTGTTGGTACAGAGAAGAACAGTTAGTCAGGACATTAGAAACACCACAACTACCACCATATATTAGATATAACAGACCATATCTCACAACACATGGTGAAAATATTTATATATCACCACCACCACACTATGAAGACCCTACCATTATCTACCAAGTATCTGTAGACAGTAACCTCCAAGTAATTCTCAGTAGAGAAGATTCTGGAGTTTACTGCGTTAATGGCCTCCAAATCTCTGACAAGTTTATCTCAGTTTTTGGACATCTTTTTACAGAGGAACATTTTGGCTTCTTTCAATATGAGACATAAATATTTTCATACTTTACACACTTGTTGTTGTTGTTATTGTTGGTGGTGTGGTGTGGTGGTGTGGTGGTGGTGGTGGTGTGGTGGTGGTGGTGGTGTGGTGGTGGTGGTGGTGGTGTGGTGGGGTGGTGTGGTGGTGGTGTGGTGGTGGTGGTGTGGTGGTGTGGTGTGGTGTGGTGTGGTGGTGGTGTGGTGGTGTGGTGTGGTGTGGTGGTGGTGTGGTGGTGTGGTTGTGGTGGTGTGGTGGTGGTGTGGTGGTGGTGGTGGTGTGGTGGTGTGGTGTGGTGGTGGTGGTGGTGGTGGTGGTGGTGTAGTGGTGGTGGTGGTGTGGTGGTGTGTGTGGTGGTGTGGTGTGGTGTGGTGGTGGTGTGGTGGTGGTGGTGTGGTGGTGGTGGTGGTGGTGTGGTGGTGGGGTGGTGGTGTGGTGGTGGTGTTGTTGTTGTTGTTATTGTTGTTGTTGTTGGTGGTGGTGGTGTGGTGGTGGTGTGGTGGTGGTGGTGGTGTGGTGGGGTGGTGGTGTGGTGGTGTTGGTGGTGGTGGTGGTGTGGTGGTGGTGGTGGTGGTGGTGGTGTGGTGTGGTGGTGTAGTGGTGGTGGTGTGGTGGTGTGGTGTGGTGTGGTGGTGGTGTGGTGGTGGTGGTGGGGTGGTGGTGGTGTTGTTGTTGTTGTTATTGTTGTTGTTGGTGGTGGTGGTGTGGTGGTGTTGGTGGTGGTGGTGGTGGGGTGGTGGGGTGGTGGTGGTGTGGTGGTGGTGGTGGTGGTGGGGTGGTGGTGTTTATGTTGGTGGTGTTGGTGGTGGTGGTTGTTGTTGTTGTTGTTGTTGTTGTCGG
>CAXHJY010001622.1:35000-37500 GCA_964016885.1 Eledone cirrhosa | reverse complement strand
TGGCGTGACGCCGGGCCGGGTTTCGGAAGGTATGTCTGTGTTGGTATAGCCGGGTCTTGAAGTCACATGCGGTTAATCCTATATAAGCTTTGTTGGAGGTGTCCGTCCTCACGTTGCACTGGTAGATCACATTACGATCTCTGCATCTGTTGTCGAGGGGGAAAATGGATCCATCAGGACAGTTGCACCTCCTGGTCGGCTCTCCACTGCTATTTAGGTTATTTCTTCCATAGGGGTTGAGTTTTTTGTTGTTAGAGGAGACGATGTTTTGTGCAAAGTTTGGTGTGGTGCTGTAGGAGAGTTTGATGGTATTTTTGTTAATTATATTGTGGTAGCGGTGTTGTAGTGGGAAGTGCTTTTCGATGAGCCTAAAGAAGATTTTCCCGATAGGAGTTGTCACCTCGGCGTTGTGGGGAGGATTGAACTATGTTACATTGCGTGAGCGGCGGTGTCGCCTGCTGGTTCCACTAATGGAAGCTGGACAGTAGGAAATTTCCTCCTGGAAACCACTCCGCTTGAGAGCCTGGTTGTAATAAGGCGCATGTTCCTCGAATATCTGCTCATTAGCAGACAAACGAGATATGCGGAGGGAGATGTTTTTAACCAGGTTATTGGCGATGTTCCTAGGATGGTTTGACTGGCGGTGGATGTAGTGCAGGTTGTCGTTGGGTTTCCTGTATGGGTAGTACAGATCATTATCGAGGTCAAGGGTAACGTCCAGGAAGTTTACTCGGGTCAGGGACGTTTGTAGGGTTATTTTAAATCCCCAGTCGCGGAAGAAGCTGATTAATTGTTTACGGATCCGGTCTGTACTACTAGGGTTGTACCCTTTAAGGGTAAGGATCCCATCATCACGGTACAATCCACCGCCGAATGCAGGAAACATATCGGTGAGTTTAACTAGTAGGAATAATCCTATAAGATCCGTGACCTCAAATTATTATTTCGTGGTAATTTCTTTAGTATTTTGGCCCCCCACTTGTTGACCCGTCACCGTAAGATATACTCGGTTGATTACTACTACCTCTTAAAAGGGTCTCATTATAATTCCGTCCCACCTAGTAAACTTCTCTATAGTCTAGCAGTACCAGTGAGAGACTTGATGCCTGTCGTTGGGGAATAGTAACCAATAATTGTTTTGTTATTTTGTTTTTTGTTTTTTTTATATTTAATTTTAACATTCTCGGTATTTTTACCCCATATTGTTTTACTTTTTGTTTCGACTTCCTCCCCCTCCCCCTCCCTAGTATACTTCCTTGACCTCCTGCCCTGCTGTAGTTGGCACTATCAACGCACAACTGGGTTTCCTCCACCCCCTCTCCCTCTTTCTTCTACTGGCAGGTTCAACTACCCCTTCCTTCCACAAATTACCATGATAGAATTATGTGTCTCAACAACAGACTTTTGACCAATCCTTGTGACAATCACTTTTACCATATATGGAATTACCCCCTGAGAAGCTCGGCTATTCATATACCAGGATAAACATTTTCATTTAGTCCAGAATTAGCCGTCGAAACGGCTTGAGCTCAGCCGTCGGGGTCCTACTCGTTCCTATTACCCACTCTACTACCCTAAGTATTGAGTACTTTGGTGCGTTATGGTCCACCTGGTTCCTTACCACATTTCCTTCGTTATATATATATATATATATACAGTTTTGCAAGAGATGTCAACATGAATGGCCCTATTATTTTTATCTAAAGACATTTTTTCCAATTCCAACCCGCCCATCCCCTTAATCTATTTTATTTCTCATTCTTTCTTTTGATGAAGGACTAGCGTTCGAAACGTTAAGACCCTCTTCCTGCTATATCATGGGTTAACCTAATATATACCTTCCATATACTGTACCGATTGTGTTGTTATTTCTGTTTACCTTTTACACACATATATATATATATGTATATTTACAAATATATATAAATGCAAATATATGTGTGTGTGTTTGTATATATATATATATATATATATATATATATATATATAAAGATCGATCGACTTTCGTCAAATCGGACCGAGGAAACAATGTTTCCGTTGGTCTTTCCAGTTGGTAATACTATCTATCGGTGGCAACTCCAGGTAGAAAGAGCAACGTGAAATAAAGTGTCTTGCTCAAGGACATAAAGCATCGCCCGGTCCAGGAATCGAACTCACAACCTCAAGATTGTGAATCCAATTCTCTAACCACTCAGTCACATATAGTATATATTTATACATACTTACACGCATATACCATCACGTATATGAAGTGTAACGGAGCTAAAAGTAAAACTCATGCATTTCTAAATACTGCAGATAACATAAATTTAAATTTTCAAAATATAGAGGAGTGTAAATAAATATATTTAAAATTATTGTACTTTTAAGTCTTTTGGGGCCGCAGGTGCTAATATCCCAGATTAGAGTTTAAGCAAAGAATCGCTGCTTTCTGAAGATTCCGTTAACGGCGAAAGCAACGATTCTTTGCTTACACTTTAATCTGTTATTTTAATAAATA
>CAXHJY010001622.1:25000-27500 GCA_964016885.1 Eledone cirrhosa | reverse complement strand
GTCCCAATAGGTTATTTTAGTTATTGCTCGCACCAACCTGAGGTATATGATTTTTAATGCGATGAAATACCAATGATGGTTGGCAAATCACTGATGAGGGACTAATTTTATAATATGTAATCCATGTGCAACCATGCAGTATTCTTCTCCCCATGTTTTTCATATATATATATATATTGTTATACTTTTGGAGGGTCATGTTGCCAATAAGAAACACACGCACCAGTTGCTTTCACTTCAATTTATTATAAATTAAATTTATAAATTTAGGAATTTATAAATTTCCGGTTGGTTGGTTCCACAACCAGATGATTGTTCATATATTGTCAAAGTTCTTTCGTCACACATTCTGTGACCTCTTCAGTGGCTGGGGATTCTTTTCTTTTTGTTTGTGCCACTCCTTTGTTCTGTCCTACACCATCCTGTTTTTGTGTGTGTTGTGTGCTTAGTTTGCGCATGTGTTACATCCGGGTGTCTGTGTGTGTTTATATTTGTTTATGTATTTGTTTATGTAGATGTTACTGGTTGGTTGTTTGTTCTATGTGTGTGTGTTCTCATTTTGTCCTTAATTGTAAGTTGTGATGTTGCTGTTCCATTCATGTTTTCTATTTAATTTTGGTTGGAGTTCATTTATGTTTATTGCCTCTGTGATTTGTCTAAACATTGCGTCTTTTTCATAAATGAACTCCAACCAAAATTAAAAAAAACTTGAACATCTGAAACTACTTCGCTTTTCCTTATTCTATATATATATATATATATATATATATATATATATATATATATATATATATATATATATATATATATATATATATATATATATATATATATATATATATATATATATATATATATATATATATATATGATAAAGAACACAAGAGCGTCTACAACATCAAAAGATTTTTATTGGCTTACAATGTTTCTTCCTTACGTAACCGTAGGATTCTTCAGAGCTATAAAAGAGATTTGATTGGTGTTATGGACTCTACCAACCAAACATTCAAGAACAAAGAGTAAAGAGAGTAAAGAGCAAAAGTAGGGGACGATAAGTCTAATTTTGGTGCGATAAGTCTCTTTGTTCTTGAATGTTTGGTTGGTAGAGTCCATAACACCAATCAAACCCCTTTTATAGCTCTGACGAATCCTACGGTTACGTAAGGAAGAAACATTGTAAGCCAATAAAAATCTTTTGATGTTGTAGACGCTCTTGTGTTCTTTATCATATATACGGCTCTGCTCCAAAGCATAGAGCTAATTATTATGCTGCCAATACCTTAATGGGACACGGGTATACAATACCTAACTCCTATTAACCTAAGTATATATATATATATATATATATATATATATATATATATATATATCCGTTGTAATACTCAACAATTGATAAAATGGATTTTACTAATACATCGAAACCGGTAATACTTTATATACTTTATATACTTTATATACACTATAAAACACTTTTTTAAAAGAATTGACCCTCTTATTTTTTCAATAATGTCACTTTGACGAATCAAAGAAAGGGGATGAGGGAAAAAAAACTGATCCTTAAACATATTTTCCGTGCTATTTCCAATTTCACCTTTTCTCTATAGCCACTCTATAGCCACTGTTTTGTATAGAACCTTACTTCGCCTTTTCAAATATATATATATATATATATATATACAACATACATACACACATATACAAGGGCCTTGTTTTAGGGGGGGGGGTACCAGGGGACTTTTTTCAGGAACGGGGGACAAACCATCTTTTGTTTTTTGTTTATTTAATATAATAAATTCTTTTTAAGCTTATTTTTTTATATCTGAACTTCATTTGAATATATAAAATTTAATTACCGTAAAATTTTAATTATGTGAAAGGGTCACGGAAAGACATCTTAAGCAATACTATCATGCTCCTTTAAGAATCAACAAATTTTGGTTTATCCCCCTCATATTTTAAAGTCAAACGAGGGCCCTGTATATATATATATATATAGGAGAATGTATGACCCCGAATGTATGACCCTATCGGGGTCATACATTCTCCTATTACCCACTCTACTACCCTAAGTATTGAGTACTCTGGTGCGTTATGGTCCACCTGGTTCCTTGCCACAACTCCTTCGTTGTATATATATGTATATATATATGTATATATATGTATATATATGTATATATATGTATATATATATATTCTCCTATATATATATATATATATATATGTGTGTGTGTGTGTGTGTATGTATATATATATATATATATATATATATAGGAGAATGTATGACCCCGACGGGACGGCAGAGCTCAAGCCGTTTCGACGGCTACTTCTGGAAATAGCCTTCGAAAGGGCTTGAGCTCTGCCGTCGGGGTCATACATTCTCCTATTACCGACTCTACTACCCTAAGTATTGAGTACTCTGGTGCGTTATGGTCCATCTGGTTCCTTGCCACAACTCCTTCGTTATATATATATATATATATATATATATATATATATATAT
>CAXHJY010001622.1:15000-20000 GCA_964016885.1 Eledone cirrhosa | reverse complement strand
GTGTGTGTGTGTGTGTGTGTGTGTGTGTGTGTGTGTGTCTTAACTATGATCGTAAAGAATTCTACCAAAAATTTAGATTTAATTTAGAATCGTTCGAATTTAAATCTATAACATTTGCAAAATATAAATAAATAAATAAATGAATAAAATGTATATCAGTCTCCAAAAATAAAATACAGCGAAGGAAAATGGCGAACTTGTCTAAAAGTATAAGTCAACAATAAACCTCATACTCAGCCGCTGGATTTTAACATAACTCTAGTGCTGGACTTACTCTATAACTTAAAGTCACACACCGTCGAGAATCCTAGTTTTTAAATCATTAGTTTTTATTCGTTAACACTAAATCATCACACCGAGATGGTAATACCTGACCTGCAGCATATCTACATACCTGCATAACTACACCTCATAATTGTATGAGTATCTGATGATGTCACATGGAGACTGTCAATGATATAACCATTGCATAACTATGTCATTGAAATATATATATTATGCAAGAAAACAATTATGTAAAAGTAACTGTCTTAACAATTTTTCGTGTATATATATATATATATATATATATATAATCCTTATCGAGCCCTCTTCGGATTTTGGTCTTCGTAATTATTATTACTATACATATATATTAAAATAACAGATTAAAGTTTAAGCAAAGAATCGCTGCTTTCACCCTTAACGAGATCTTCTGAAACTAAAAAAAAATCAATCTGTGAACGCAGAAGTAAATATTTCGAAAAACGTTACAACCGAAGGAAAACAGGAAGACGATACTTTGGTTCGTGAAGACGTTCCCTGGCAATGAACGGAAAAAAGCGAAGATAATACGTCGTTATGTGGAACGTGAAGAACAATTACACGCAAAGACAAAACCACGTTTATGGTATAAATGGGGTCATTAGACTAATATTCTATTTAGGAATCCGAATGATTCTCGGCTTCGGAGTTAAGAATAATATATATATTATTCTTTATCATAAATATAAAAAATAATAATCATGAATAATTATTTTAAATTTTATACCCGAATTCTTTTATAAGAGCTTCAAATTTCATATAGCTTACGGCCTTAGTTAGTGTGTGACAAAGTTGTTGGAAGTTTGAATTACATATATAGCTAATAAGCTTCAACACAATTTCACTCACAAAGTTTGCATCAACCTGAGACTCTGGTAAAACATCTTAAGTTGTAGGATCGAAAGTTTGAGCTCGTAATTTCGAAGCACACTTCTTAATCATACAGCAATACATAAAAATACAGAATAACCTAAGAGTTGGACAGAATCGAGCTGAAAGAATTAAAGAATTGAATTAACCCTGTAGCATTTATATTACTCTATATTTACTATTATATTTTCATGGTAAACACTTTATGTCACATAATTATCTCACATAATATCGAATTTATGAGAGTTTGATGATATTTATTTTGAGAACAATACCTTAACATAAGTATAAACGACTAGCTCTGATACTATGGGCATATGGTTAGAATGTTTCAGGAAAGAACAACTGGACAGATTTACAGACAAAACCAAACGGTAGGAGACCCAGGGGTAGACCTTGAGTAAGATTGTTGGATAACTTCCATGAGCTCGGCTGATCTCGTTTGGGGATCCAATCAGATCAGTTGGAGACAGTTGCTGCTGACAGGACCCGCTGGAAGGAATGTTTGAGAACTCTTCCCCCACAACCCTCTCAGGGATAAGTGGACAAAGAATAACTATTTGGTCTCCCCAAATTAATTACAAATCAAAATGTTAAAAATACAATAAAATTAATAGGCTGACCTTTTCTGATTATCTAAGATTTTATCCAAGTAAATACATTAAAACAAATTTGCTCATTTCCTCTGCTACTGGAGAAAGACATGGAATATTTTAAGGGCTTCAGGATTGTACACCTTATATTAGACTCAATAATGTCATTTCCCCCCTTTTTATGTTAATTTATGATGACAACAATAATCCTGACTTTTAAACATTTTTGATACCGACCGCCATTGAAATAGTCCTTGGTTCTATGATACAAAAGTCTCCATTTTAATTAAATGAGTCAGCGAATTGGCAGAGTCGTTAGATCGTCGGATAGAATACTTAGTGGTATTCGTTTCGGCTCTCAAATCCCGCCGAGGTCAACTTTGCCTTTCATCTATTTGAGCTCGATAAAAAAAAGTACCAGTTTAGTACTGGGATCGATTCTTCCTCTATATCTCTTTTTTTTTTTACTTCTCTCCCACTTTCTATGCCTCTTTGGAAGAAATCTGCTATATTCAGATCTGGAGAGGAGCGGGCTCCACCAGGCTTTTTGAAAAGCAGCTCTAGAATCGCCGCATGTCAATATAGCGCCCCTATGACTCCCTCAGGAGTTACGGGACCTTACATGCATACATTGAATTAATGGTATTATGGCAGTTTGTACAACAATCTCTGTAAAGGCATATCTAGACGTCACCTTTAAGGTGGTCGTTCAACCTGCTAGAAATAGCAGTCACATTCCTCTTAAATCAACCATGCCGTCATTAAAAGGGTGTTTTTCATTCTGAGACTACATTGGATAATGTGAGGGTCGGCTGAATAGTTCATAGGCTGACCAAGATACTCTCATAGACTGACCAAATGTGGTTTATTTTTCAATACAACATAGTCCCTGGAAAGAAACAATGCAGTTGTTAATAAGAAGAGTTAAAATTTAATGCATGAAAGATTTCACAGCTCTAACATCACTCCTTCATAGGCTGACCAAGATACTCTCATGGAATGACCAAATGAGGTTTATTTTTCAACATAGTTCCCGGAAAAAACAATGTAGTTATTATTAAGAGGAGTTGAAATTAATGCGTGCAAGATTTCACAGCACTAACACCACTCTTTCATAGTCTGACCAAGATACTCTCATGGAATGACCAAATGTGGTTTATTTTTCAACATAGTCCCTGGAAATAAACAATGCAGTTGTTAATAAGAAGAGTTGAAATTTAATGCATGAAAGATTTCACAGCTCTAACATCACTCCTTCATAGGCTGACCAAGATACTCTCATGGAATGACCAAATGAGGTTTATAGTCCCAGAAAAAAAACAATGCAGTTATTAATAAGTAGAGTTGAAATTTAATGCATGCAAGATTTCACAGCTCTAGCATCACTCCTTTATAATCAACCTACGAACTTCCTAGTCCAACCTCGTAGTTTTAGATACATGATCGCTAAAACAAAAACAAAACAAAGAAAATCAACAACATCAACAGAGTTCATGGCTGGAACGCTTTTGATCATAGGATCAAACAACAACAGCAGTAACAACAACAACAACAAAACAGCAGCAGCAGCAGCAGCAACAACAACAACAACAACAACAACAGCAACAACAAAAACAACAAAAACAACAACAACAACAACAGCAGCAGCAGCAGCAACAACAACAACAGCAACAGCAACAGCAGCAACAACAACAACAACAACGGCAACAACAAGAAGAGAGAAAATGTTCCAGAACAAACAAAAAAACAAAAATAAAGAAGTACAACTAAGGTATGTAAACGTAGCTAAAGCATTTTCACAAAGTATTTGTTCACCTTGTATATTTTTCTGCATGTTTTCCGCGATGTAGCTAATTATTTGTGATAAAGGGAAAGAAACTCTCACTCGTTGTATCTCTCGTCTGCATGAATAGTAAACGACACAACAACCATTTTCATTCTTCCATTTTCTGTTTTTCTTTTTTTACAGTAACTGCAGCTATTTATATAGTACTAATCGTAACATATGGCTTCGTTATACTGAACTAGAACGTAACATAATTAGACGAAATAAGATCGTTATACTAGGAGATTATTATAAAATAAAATAAAGTATAAAAGTAAAATAAAATAAAATGAAATAAAATGAAATAAGATGAAATAAAATGAAATAAAATAAAATAAAATAAAATAAAATAAAATAAATGAAAAGATTAAATAATAAATATATAAACATTATATCCATATTCCACAAATAATTCGTTCGTTCAGCGATTTTATGTGTAGGTATATATATATATATAAATAAATACATGGTGGCTGCCAACTCGTTTTCGAGTACGGCCACTACTTTATATCCATGTAGGAGAACCCCTACCGATGCGCTGAACGAGTGTGACTTTTTAGTCCTGCCAGCGACTTGAAAACTCTGGTACAAACACTATACTTGTGACAATCATTGACACATAGTGCTGGGCCCATGGTACCATGTGACGACAAGTGCAGAGAGATCTCCAGATATAAAGCAATGCCTGTGCCGTGAAGCTTTTATAGTGAGTAAAGGCACTGCACAAAGCCAGTCCCACTCTCTTAACCAAGATGATATTTACCAAAATAAATACATACATACATACATACATACATACATACATACATACATATATGAACAGATTCAAGACCCCGACGGCTGAGTTCCGGCCGTTTCGACAGCTATATATGTATATATATATATATATATATATATATATATATATATATATATATATATATATATATATATATATATATATATATGTATATATATATATATATGTGTATGCTAGGATTGTATATATATATATATATATATATATATATATATATATAAATACATTCATACATACATACACAGATATATGTGTATATATATATATATAGCTGTCGAAACGGCCGCAGGTCAACCGTCGGGGTCCTGAATGTTTTCATATATATATATATATATATATATATATATATATATATATACATATGCTAGGAAGATAAGATGGTAGCAGATTACTCAGTATCAGCAGGCGTTTATTGATGTAGCATATTATCTTTGAAATTCACATGAACATTTTTGCGTTGTGCCTTTGTAGGATATAATAGAAGAAAATGTAATAAATCAATTTATCTGATCAGCTACAAAATTCTCGTAAGAAATTGGGCTGAATATTCAATAGCAGACGTTTTTACACTGCAGCTAAGTAGAAGCAGTTTCTTTGGGCAAATTGGAGG
>CAXHJY010001622.1:0-7500 GCA_964016885.1 Eledone cirrhosa | reverse complement strand
AACAGCAACAACACCAACACCAACAGCAACACCACCAACACCACCAACACCACCAACACCAACACCAACAGCAACACCACCAACACCAACACCAACACCACCAACACCACCACCAACACCACAAACACCAACACCGCCACCAACACCAACAGCAACAACACCAACACCACCAACACCAACACCAACAGCAACACCACCACCAACACCACCACCAACACCACCAACACCACCAACACCAACAGCAACACCACCAACACCAACACCAACACCACCAACACCACCACCAACACCACAAACACCAACACCGCCACCAACACCAACAGCAACACCAACACCAACACCAACACCACCAACACCACCAACACCAACACCAACACCACCAACACCAACACCAACACCACCACCAACACCAACACCACCACCAACACCACCAACACCACCAACACCAACAGCAACACCGCCACCAACACCAACAGCACCAACACCACCAACACCAACACCAACACCAACAGCAACAACACCACCAACACCAACACCAACAGCAACAACACCACCACCAACAGCAACACCACCACCACCAACACCAACACCAACAGCAACAACACCAACAACAACACCAACACCAACACCAACACCAACAGCAACAACACCACCAACAACAACACCACCACCACCAACACCAACACCAACAACACCAACAACAACAACAACAACAACACCAACAGCAACACCACCACCACCAACACCAACAACAACAACAACAACAACAATACCAACATCAATAGCAACAACAACACCACCGCCACCACCACAACCACCGCCGCCGCCACCACCACCAACAACAACAACAACAATACCAACATCAATAGCAACAACAACACCACCGCCACCACCACAACCACCGCCGCCGCCAACACCAACAACAACAACACCACCGCCACCACTACAACCACCGCCGCCGCCAACACCAACAACAACAACAATACCAACATCAATAGCAACAACAACACCACCGCCACCACCACAACCACCGCCGCCGCCAACACCAACAACAACAACAACAACACCACCGCCACCACCACAACCACCGCCACCGCCACCACCAACACCAACAACAACAATTCTTGAGAAACCTTTCTATTGGCTAAACGAAGAAGCAGCAAAATAATTTTTAAAACGAAATCCACTTCAAGCAGAACTGATCAGAACTGTGATCATCCTGTCTTTTATTCAGGCATAAGTGTATCTAGGACTATATTATCTAATGTGTAGTTACTTGTTGTGGTTGTTTAGCCCCAAGTCAACGTTGATCCCGCAGAAATGATCAAAAATATAACTTATCCCTTTTATTACCAAATTTCTAATAAAAGACACTGCCTGTGGTTTTCAAATAATTTCAAAAATAAGTAAGAATTTGGTGTAGTTTAGTAATATAACTAACTTTGTCATCATGAAACTAGTGTTTGGAACATAACATAACAAAGGTTCTTGTATAAAATTATGATGAAATGCTTTTAGATAAAATATATATAGATACATTGACAAATGAAGAAACATCAACCAACATATTACCGTTTCTATGAAAGCCAGTGATCGAAATGTTGGCAATTTAAGAATTAAGGGAACCTTACTCCCTCTCTCTCTCTCTCTCTCTCTCTCTCTCTCTCTCTCTCTCTCTCTCTCTCTCTCTCTCTCTCTTTCTCTTGTTGGAAATTCAACATATATAAATGTTTATAACTGATTCAGAGCACTCGACAGATTTCTGGAGTAAATATTCAATGATATTAAATAAATGGAAACTATATTTATAAAACCATATTTATTCTATTATATATATTTCAAGGGTACCAAAAACTTTAGTACGCTTTCATCAGACAAAATACAAAGTGTGTTGTATAAATGTTGACATAGCCAAGGAAACATACCTTATCAGTTAAATTATCCAAGAAAAATTCAACTGATAAGGTATGTTTCCTTGGCTATGTCAAAATTTATGAAACACACTTTGTATTTTGTCTAATGAAAGCGTACCAAAGTTTTTGGTACCCTTGAAATATATATCATAGAATAAATATGGTTTTATAAATGTAGTTTCCATTTATTTAATATCATTGTATATATATATATTTATATATACATGGAAAGTTATATTTAAAATTGTTGGGTTACAACTAGTAAATATTTATAACTGATATAAAAGCACTCGACAAATATTTGGAGTATATTTACAATATTAAATAAATGGAAACTATATTTATAAAACCATATCTATTTCATTATATATATTTCGGGGATATCATATTAACAATATGCTATGCCTTCCTTGTATTTTGTCTGAGGAAGGCATAGCATATTGTTAATATGATATCCCCGAAATATATATAATGAAATAGATATGGTTTTATAAATATAGTTTCCATTTATTTAATATTGTATATTTATATATATAACGAGGAAGTTTAGTTTACATATATAAGATATAGATATATCTTTTACATATATATATTTATCTTAAATGCTCACCGACATCCAGAGTTGACATTGCACTCAGTTCTCCTTTGGGAGCCCCTACATGGACACACTAGAAGAGGAAGACCAAGGTTAACATATGTTGATGCCATAAGGACAGACACTGGTCTGTTGGAGATGCAGGATATGGCAGCGATAATGAGGGACAGAGACCGCTGGAGAGAACTCGTCCATGGATCTCGGGAATTTTACCCGCCTTAGATAGATAGATATATATAACAGGTATCACGGCTATTGCCAATATGGGTTTGTTTTTATTGATTTATTATTTTAAATCGAGACAGGCAAACTGTATTAATCTAATTAGTATTTTTCAATCTAGCTAACTTGGTCGTTTACAATGCAAACGCTTATATGTTCATATTGGTGTTTATCATATATTAATTTATATTAACTTGTATATATATATATATATATATATATATATATATATATATATATATATATATATATATATATATATATATATATATATATGATGGCTGCCCCCTCGTTATCGAGTATGGCCATTGCACAATAAAAAATAAAAAAAATAATAATAATAATAATAATAATAATAATAATAATAATAATAATAATAATAATAATAATAATAATAATAGCAATAATAATAATAACGACAACAACAATAATATACATATTCATATATATATACACACACACGCACGCACATAAGCATATCTACACACACACACACACACACACACAAACACACGATAGCAACTAACAGTGCTGCGATCGAATGTGGCTTTTTAGCCCAGCCAATGATCCAAAATGTCTTGCACAGAGTCGGCAACCAAAACATTTACTGGGAATAGTCGGCTGTGGTTGGAGTTCGTGCACTTTTGCATGTCGCTTGAGTCCTCCTGCTGATTTACATTCTCTACCACATGTTTGGCAAGCATGATGAGTAGCATCTCCAACAGCAGCCTGGTAGTCAACCACTGGTCTTACTTTATGACTGCGAAGATGACTTTCGAGTCCAGCTTTGCTTAGGCAGAGTCTCGCACAGACGCTGCATGTCAGAAACATAGGAGGACCCTCGCCGTCTGGAAGTGCAACAGCAATACCCTTCCTCACGTCCCGCTTTACTTTCTCGTGTGCGATTCGAGATGCCTCAAAGGCAACTTTTCCCTCATATACAGTCTTTCTCCATTTATTACGATCAGCAGCAACATTTTCCCATGTATCAGCAGAGATGTTAGCGTCTCTCAGAGAGGCCTTCAAGGAATCCTTATACCTCTTTTTTGGTTTATGTGGCGGTCGTTTTCCTTTAACCAACTCTCCATAGAAGAGTTGTTTTGGTATTCTAGAATCCTTCATCCTGGCAAGGTGACCACTCCAACGGAGTCGCTGCTTAAGCACAAGAGCTTCTATACTGTCACACATAGAGCTTTCCAAAATCTCGACATCACTGATGTGGTCCCTCCAGCGAACGCCATGTATCCGTCTGAGACACATCTGATGGAAACGCTCCAATTGCTTAAGGTGGCGTCGATATGTGACCCAGGTCTCGCAGGCATAAAGAAGACAAGAGAGTACACATGCCCTGTACACCTTTACCTTTGTCCTCCTGCATATGTCTCGCCGACCCCAGAGTCGCCTTTCTAGCTTTCCGAAAGCATCACTTGCTTTCCTAATCCTAAGTGAGATTTCACTGTCAAGGTTGCCGTATCGATTGACAGTGCTTCCCAGGTAGACAAACTGATCAACCACTCCAAGTCGTTTGCCATACACATAGATGTTTGGTTCAGTGTACTGCCTACCAGGTGCAGGTTGGTACATGACGACGGTTTTCTTGAGACTGACAGTCAAACCCAGGGCAGTGCAAGCGTCAGAAAATACATTCAAAATGTGCTGCATATCACTCTCTGTGTGCGCTACAAGATCGCAATCATCTGCATACAAGAGGTCTCTTATGACTGATGTAAATACTTTTGTCTTCGCAGCAAAGCGCCTGATGTTAAATATGCTGCCTGAGGTTCGATATCGGATGTAAACACCATGCTCGCAATTCCTGAATGCAATACAGAAAACCATTGCAAAGTATATGGCAAACAGGGTCGGTGCTGGAATATCCCCCTGTTTCACTCCATTTTTTACTGAGATAGGCTCCGACATGTTACCTCCGACATTAACCCAAGCCTTCATGTCGTCATGGAAAGACCTAACTAAAGCAAGGAACTTATCAGGGCAACCAAGTTTCTGGAGAACCTTCCATAATGCATCTCTGTTGACAGTATCGAAAGCCTTTGTCAGATCGACAAAAACCTGATACAGATCCAAGCCCTGCTCAATGCACTTCTCCTGGAGCTGTCTAGCTGAGAAGATCATATCAGTAGTGCCGCGTCCAACACGAAAACCAGATTGACTTTCAGGAAGGACACAATCTGCAATGTGTGTCAGCAGACGGTCCAGAAGCACCCTACATAAAACTTTCCCCACGACAGAAAGCAATGATATACCTCTGTAGTTCCCACAATCATTCCTGTTACCCTTTCCCTTGTACAAGACCACCATTACCGCATCTCTCCAGTCCTCAGGCACGGATTCATTAGCCCATATCCTTCCAAACAGAGAGTGAAGATGTTGCAGGAGTCTCTCACCACCATATTGTAGGAGCTCAGCATGTATGCCATCCATACCTGGAGATCTTCCACTGTTCAGCTTCGAAATAGCCACTGCAACCTCCACAAGTGTCGGAGGCTCTGCGAGAGCTACTTTCACAGGACTTTCCGGAATGAGATTGAGGAAATCTTCACTGACGACAGACGGCTGATTCAAAAGATCATCAAAGTGCTCCCGCCACCTTCGTAGAATTCCCTGTGAGTCACGAAGAAGTTCTTTGCCATCCCTGCTGCGAATCGGTGTCACCAGAGAAGAAGACGGTCCATAAACCTCACGCAAGAGACTGTACAACAGCTTTGTGTTATTGCAATCAGACGCAGTTTGTATCTCACCAGCCTTCTCACTCCACCACTGATCCTTCATCTGAGAAAGACTCCGCCTAACACGTGATTTTACATCCCTGAGCTCCTCATGCAACGTATTCCTCTCCTGTGGTCTTGCCGTCAAGTAGCGTGACAGAGCGCGCCTCTTATCAGCCAACAAGTCATCTATATGCACATCTTTCTCATTAAACCAGTCCTGATGTTTTCTCTGCACCAATCCCAGAACACGTCTGCCTACATCATAAACCGACTTTTTAAGGGTCGGCCAATCCTCACCAAGATCTGCAGCCTGCATCTCTTCTTCCAATGTCCTCTTCACATTTTTATCCTTAAGACGAGCAGCATTCAATCTTTTGGGCAGGGTAACACCAGGAGCCCGGATTTTACGTTTGGTGATTAGATTCACTTTTGCGCGTACCAGGCGGTGGTCCGTCCAGCACTCAGCTCCACGAAGAACACGAACACACCGCACATCCTGTCTGTCACGCATCCTGACTAGGACGTAGTCCAAAAGATGCCATTCCTTAGATGCAGGATGCATCCATGTGGTCTTGAATTTGTTCTTTTGTTGGAACATGGTGTTGGTAACACACAGATCCAGCTCCTCACACATCTGCAGCAAGAGCATACCATTGCTGTTACACTTTCCCACCCCATGCCTTCCGATTACATTCCATGTGTTAAAATCCCTACCCACTCTAGCATTAAAGTCACCAAGCACGATGACTTTGTCTGCCTGAGGGATATTTCTTAAAACACCTTTCAAGGCATGGTAAAAGGACAGTTTTTCTTCATCGACAGAATTCATAGTTGGAGCATACACACTCACCAGGGTAGCATATCTTCCCTTGTCCAGCGGAACTCTCATGGACATAAGACGCTCACTAATCCCCACTGGGAATTCTTCCAATTTATTCACCAGTACAGTCTTAACAGCAAATCCTACCCCAGCCTCTCTTCTGGTTCCTTCATCTCTTCCTTTCCAGAAGAATGTATATTCTCCACAAAATTCCGTAAGATGACCATCCCCAGCTAACCTCGTCTCAGACAAAGCCACGATGTCAAGATCGTAACGTCGAAGCTCCTTCGCAACAAGAGCGGTCCTTCGTTCAGGACGCTCCAAAGAATCCCTGTCAAGCAGCGTCCGTACGTTCCAGCAGCCAAGACTAAATGCCCTGTTTGGCTCTATTACAATGGCACGATGACGGGCGGGCCCAGGTTGTGATAACTTGGGGCCCCTGCCCTTATTGCCAATGATCCCTTTTGTTCCAGAACCCAAATTGGCAATTATCTCGTTTACATTGTTCTGGAACATCATTGAATTTGAAAAAAAAAAAAAAAAAAAAAAAAAAAAAAAAGGGAGAAAAAAAAAAAAAAAGTAATAATAATAGTAATAATAATAATAATAATAATACTACACTATTAATAATTATTAATGCACTCGTGCAATGCCTGTGCGTGACGAATATTTTTTAAAGTGAGGAAAGACTGTGCACTGAACCAATCCCACTCTCTGAGCGACAGTAGCTATAACCCGAAAAGAAGAAAAGATCAACATCATCGGTAACTACTGAGCCGCAGGTTTTATATCGGAGTTAACCCAGTTTCCTGAGATGCCTTCTCCTAGAAGAATACCCTGACATGGGCTAGGGGTTCTTCACTCCCAGTGGTTTAACTGCGCGATCGGGCATCCAGCCCGATTATTTCTATGTCCCCGCGCAAAAAAAAAAAAAAAAAAAAAAAAAAAAAATTACTTATTGACACTTATACGTACGACATACACACACACGCATACATATGCGTGCACACAGCAACACTCACACACACAACAAACACACACACACGCTACTCTACTCACTTACACGCACACACACACATATATATATATATATTACCGTCATTACTGATACAAGATTACCAGATTATGTCAACTGTTGACTTTCAAGAGTTTGTATAGTTGAAGCCGATCGTATTACAGTCCAGTATTACTATAATTGCTTTACAGCATAGAGTTATGGCT
>CAXHJY010001621.1:17500-22500 GCA_964016885.1 Eledone cirrhosa | reverse complement strand
TGATTAAAAACTTGCAACATTCAACAAAATTCTTTTTTCGTGTTGTGGTCGTTTTTTTTTTTTTCGTGCGTAGAAGACAAAATAATTTTTTTTAGATGGAAAAAGACATTTTATTCATTTTTTTTTTTTTTTTTTTTTTACTTCCCGGTAATTCAAATTAGAAACTTATGTGTGAAGATGCGACCAAGTTGAAACTTGGCAGTTCCTGCCACATTTCTACATAGAAAGCGAATAAATCTCTACACTCCACTCACCAGTATTGAGTGCTTATTTAGTTAATGTTTGAATATTTTAAACACTACAGTACATAAACATTCTTATACCCGACAGACAGACAGATGTATATAAATATATGCGGGTGAAAACCGCAAATATTGGACGTGGACCATCAAAATGTCTATAAACGTCTGGCCGGCAAATACGGTATATATTGTTAATAATAATTTAGCGTTAAAAAATATATATTGCCACGAAAAAAGGTATAAAAACATCGCGGAAGATATTTACGATTCCGCGAATTTGCGGTGGTTTCCACGAACAATAATTAGTTAGGTTCTGATGAAAATTCCACGAATAACAGAGAGAGAGAGAGAGAGAGGAGAGAGAGAGAGAGAGAGAGAGAGAGAGAGAGAGAGAGAGAGAGAGAGAGATGAGAGAGAGAGAGAGAGAGAGAGAGAGAGAGAGAGAATGAGAAATTTGCTGTCTAAACGGTATAAGCTTAACCGTCGAGCAAAGAAATCATACATGTGTGTCGGTGTGTTTCATAAAATACAAACGAAATTTAACGAAATGAAAGAAAATTCGTTTTAATTTAGACTGAAATAGAGAAGATGCTGAATAGACACAAAATATGCACAGAAATATTACCGTTTGCTTTGCTAGAAATAGCAGCCAAATGTTCATCATATTACACACTATCACCGTCTTTAATTTGTTTTCGAGGATAGGGATAAAACATAAGACAAGGGAACCCTAAAATAGCACTTATAAAAAAATAAATAAAAAATTTAAAAAAAACGTGGTTGTAGCATGACCAGGGTTGGTAACGGAATGAAAGCCTGCTAATAATGGTAATTATATATAAATGTATAAAATCGCGAATACAAGCGGCCGAAATGGTACTATGGGCACATGATTAGAATATCTCAGGAAAGAATCGTTGAGCAGATTCCAACAGATAGGAGACCCAGAGGTAGACACTGAGCAAGATAGTTGGATAACATCCATGAGCTTCGCTGGTCTTGCTTGAGGATCCAGTTGGAGACGGTTGCTTCTGATAGGAGCCCTGGAAGCACCCCATGCCGATAGTGGTGAGTAGGGGAAGTGGCCCTAGGGCCAAGGACACCAGAAGTCTCTCCACTGCTAGGGGCTCGATTGCAAATTACACGTAAAGTAAAGCAGGCATTTATATTTTGCTTCACTTTACTAGCCAGGAGTGGAGCTTGATGCAAAATAAATATCTAGGCGGTAAAAAACTCTAATCAATAATGAAAAACACAAATAAATTAATAAAAATAGCTATTTCTATATATTGTTATACTTTGGGAGGGTCATGCTGTGACACAAAAACACGATGGTGTAGGACAGACAAGGAAGAGACACAAAATATGAAATCAGTCACGAAAGAGCTTTGGCACAATATAAAATAACCATCCGGTTATCGAACCAACCAATCGGAAATTTATAATAAATTGAAGTGAAAATTAACAGGTGTGTGTTTTTATTGCCAGCATAACCCTACCAATGTTTAACAATATCTGTTTCAACACACGTTTTCAGATAAGAAATCTTGCACAACTAATTCAAAAACGAAGTATTTCTATATATTTATCTGTGTATAACGACTGCCAGGTCGGCTAAAATAAAAGTTTGTAGAATTAACACAAGAAAAAGAATATATCTAAAAACGAAATTCTCTCTCTCTCTCTCTCTATATATATATATATATATATATATATATATAAATATATATATATATATACAATATATCATATATATTTCAAGGGCAACCAAGGCAAATTATGGTGCGCTTTCATCAGATAAAATACAAATTTGTTTTATAAATAAATATTGACATACCCACATAAAGACAACCTTAACGGTTGAGGTTCGTTGGATAGTCACTATCCAACGAACCTCAACCGTTAAGGTTGTCTTTATGTGGGCATGTCAATATTTATTTATAAAACAAATTTGTATTTTATCTGATGAAAGCGCACCATAATTTGCCTTGGTTGCTCTTGAAATATATATAATAAATAATTATGGTTTTATAAATATAGTTGCCATTTATTAATATATTGAATATTTACTCCACTAATCTGTTGAGTGCTTTATATCAGTTATACAATTTTTAAGCTTGTTGAATCCCAACAAATTAAATATAACCCTCTGCATATATATATATATAGGAACAAATATGACCTCGACGGCAGAGCTCAAGCCGTTTCGTCCCGAAATAGCCGTCGAAACGGCTTGAGCTTTGCCGTCGGGGTCCTATTTGTCCCTATTACCCACTCTACTACCTTAAGTATTGAGTACTTTGGTGCGTTATGGTCCATCTGGTTCCTTACCACAGTTCCTTCGTTATATATATATATATATAAGCAGAAGGGATATTCAATTTGTTGGTAATTCAACAAATAAATCCACTATCCAGGGATAACTTGAACCGTTAAGGTATATTATCCTTGGTCATGTCAAAATTTATAAAACATTTTGTATTTTATCTGATGAAGGCATACCAAAATTTTGGTACCCTTGAAATATATATAATAGAATAAATATGGTTTTATAAATATAGTTTCCATTTATTTAATATCATTGCATATATATATATATATATTTAGGAACGATCGACTTTCGTCAAATTGGACCGCGGAAACAATGTTTCCGTTGGTCTTTCCAGTTGCTAGTACTATCTATCGGTCACAACTCCAGGTAGAAGGAGCAACGTGAAATAAAGTGCCTTGCTCAAGGACATAACGCATCACCCGGTCCAGGAATCGAACTCACAACCTTAAGATTGTGAATCCAATTCTCTAACCACTCAGCCACACGCCTTCATATATATATATATATATATATATATATATATATAATGGAAAAATTTGAACAGGGACAAAACAGAGAGGCAGTACAACAAATGTTTATTAATTTCACGCTCTGGAGAGTGGGGTGTAGGTGGGGGACGACGTTTCGGGCATAAGCCTTTCCTCAGGTGAGAAGTGTGTGGGAACAGAGTTCAAAGGGTGTGTAGGGGAGTGGTGGAGACATATAGCGAAAGGAAACGGTGCGAATGAAAAAATAACAAGTAAAGATAAAAATAAAAATAAAAATAAAGCATGATCAAAATACAAGGAATGAGATAAATTTAAAAATAAAGGCATATATATATATATATATATATATATATATATATAGCAAGTTATCTATTTTCAAGGATCCCGTTAACTTTTTTAATATGTTACCTCTGTAAAACTATGTGTTTGCACCCTTTACAAATTTACCTCTGTAATTGTTTAATATGTTTATTATATAGAGAACATATCTTTTATCCATAACATCTGCCTGACGACCAATCCAGAAGAATATTATATTATTATCGTCTGTAATCCAGAAACCTTTGGTAATGGAGTAGTCATATTTTGTGTTTATTGTATATATACACACATATATATATATATAAATGACTTCTACAGGACTAAATATTCAATAAAGATGCCTAAACTCTACCAATGTTTCTGAGTACTTTTTATAACAGTTGTTACACCTCCCTCCCCAACAACTCTGGAACCTACACACACAAATGTAAATATATATATATATACATACATACACACACACACAAATGTAAATATATAGATATACACACACACAAACTGAAATATATATGTATATATGAACCTGAACTGATAAGGTCTGGTTTCCTGGATATGTCACCATTTATAAAACAAATTTTGTATTTTATCTGATGAGGGCGTACCAAAATTTTGGTACCCTTGAAACATATAAAATATAGTTCCCATTTATTAATATCATTGATATATATATATATATATAATCATCATCATCATCATCTTACGTCCGTTCTTCCATGCGAGTATATATATATAACAAACCTACATCAGTGACTGAAAGTGTTACAGCTATTTACAGAAGTAAAAAAGTTCGCTACCTTCAGCCACATATGTTGATAGTGCTTTGACTAGAACAGACAAAGCACATCATCTTACTCTACTTCATATGTTCTTCATTTCTCTCTCTCACAATTGCACAACAAACTGAATATATAAACCAATGTACACACACACTATATATATATATATATATTATATATATATATATATATATATATATATTATATATATATATTATATATATTATATTATATATATATTATATATATTATATTATATATATATTATATATATTATATATATTATATTATATATATATATTATATATATATATATTATATATATATATATATATATATATATATATATATATATATATATATATATTATATATATTATATAACACGGGTGATGTGTTGTTTCCTTGAGCAAGACACTTTATTTCACATTGCTCCAGTTTACTCAGCTGTAGAAATGAGATGATAGGGACTGGGGTCCCTATCATTCCACTGCAAAGTGGTCGTGGAGGTGCCACGGCAAAAAAGCACCCAGCACTCACTGTAAATGAGGTTGGTGTTAGAAATCAAGCCAGAATCAGTTCCCGTCCCACCCTTGCAAGCAGGGAAAGAACGGACGTAAAATGAAATGATGATGATATATATATATATAACGAAAGAGGTGTGGTAAGGAACCAGATGGACCATAACGCACCAGAGTACTCAATACTTAGAGGGTAGTAGAGTGGGTAATAGGAAAATGTTTGACTCCGACGGCAGAGCTCAAGCCGTTTCGACGGCTATTTCTGGAGTTCAGAAACATTTCCCTATATATATAAGAAAAGTAAAATGCAATAACAAGGAG
>CAXHJY010001620.1:27500-30591 GCA_964016885.1 Eledone cirrhosa | reverse complement strand
ATATATATATATAGTATATATATATTATATATATAGTATATATATATATATATATATTATATATATTATATATATTATATATATGTATATATATATATATTATATATATATTATATATATGTATATATATTATATATATGTATATATATGTATATATATTATATATATGTATATATATTATATATATTATATATATAGTATATATATATTATATATATTAATATATCTATATATATAATATATCTATATATATAATATATCTATATATATAATATATATGTATATATATAATATATATGTATATATATATTATATATATGTATATATATATATTATATATACCTATATCTATATTATATATATGTATATATATAATATATATGTATATATATAATATATATGTATATATATATTATATATATGTATATATATATTATATATATGTATATATATATTATATATATGTATATATATATTATATATATGTATATATATATTATATATGTGTATATATATATTATATATATGTATATATATAATATATATGTATATATATAATATATCTATATATATATTATATATATGTATATATATAATATATATGTATATATATAATATATATGTATATATATATTATATATGTATATATATATTATATATATGTATATATATATTATATATATGTATATATATATTATATATATGTATATATATTATATATATGTATATATATATATTATATATATATATTATATATATGTATATATATAATATATATGTATATATATATATATTATATATATGTATATATATAATATATATGTATATATATATTATATATATGTATATATATAATATATATGTATATATATATTATATATATGTATATATATAATATATATGTATATATATATTATATATATGTATATATATAATATATATGTATATATATATTATATATATGTATATATATATTATATATATGTATATATATATTATATATATGTATATATATTATATATATGTATATATATTATATATATGTATATATATATTATATATATGTATATATATATTATATATATGTATATATATATTATATATATGTATATATATATTATATATATGTATATATATATTATATATATGTATATATATATTATATATGTATATATATATTATATATGTATATATATATTATATATATGTATATATATATTATATATATGTATATATATATTATATATATGTATATATATAATATATATGTATATATATATTATATATATGTATATATATAACATATCTATATATATATTATTTATATGTATATATATAATATATATGTATATATATATTATATATATGTATATATATATTATATATATGTATATATATAATATATATGTATATATATATTATATATATGTATATATATAATATATATGTATATATATATTATATATATGTATATATATATTATATATATGTATATATATAATATATATGTATATATATATTATATATATGTATATATATAATATATATGTATATATATATTATATATATGTATATATATATTATATATATGTATATATATAATATATATGTATATATATATTATATATATGTATATATATATTATATATATGTATATATATATTATATATATGTATATATATATATTATATATGTATATATATTATATATATGTATATATATATATTATATATGTATATATATTATATATATGTATATATATATATTATATATGTATATATATTATATATATGTATATATATATTATATATATGTATATATATATTATATATATGTATATATATATTATATATATGTATATATATATTATATATATGTATATATATTATATATATGTATATATATATTATATATATGTATATATATATATATATGTATATATATTATATATATATTATATATATGTATATATATATTATATATATGTATATATATATTATATATATGTATATATATATTATATATATGTATATATATATTATATATATGTATATATATATTATATATATGTATATATATATATTATATATATGTATATATATATATTATATATATGTATATATATTATATATATGTATATATATATTATATATATGTATATATATTATATATATGTATATATATTATATATATGTATATATATTATATATATGTATATATATTATATATATGTATATATATTATATATATGTATATATATTATATATATGTATATATATTATATATATGTATATATATATTATATATATGTATATATATATATTATATATATGTATATATATTATATATATGTATATATATTATATATATGTATATATATTATATATATGTATATATATTATATATATGTATATATATTATATATATGTATATATATAATATATATGTATATATATATTATATATATGTATATATATATTATATATATGTATATATATATTATATATATGTATATATATATTATATATATGTATATATATGTATATATACGTATATGTATATATATATTATATTGTATATATTTATATAAATATTTTATATATATATATATTATATATATATATGATATATATATATATGTATATTATATGTATATGTAAATTATATATATGTATATTATATATGTATATGTATATTATATATATGTATATATTATATATTTTATGTATATATATATTATATATTATATGTATATATATATTATATATTATATGTATATATATATTATATATTATATGTATATATATATATTATATATTATATGTATATATATATTATATATTATATGTATATATATATATATTATATATTATATGTATATATATATTATATATTATATGTATATATATATATTATATATTATATGTATATATATATTATATATTATATGTATATATATATATTATACATTATATGTACATATATATTATATATTATATGTATATATATATATTATATATATGTATATATATATTATATGTATATATATGTATATATATATTATATATATATATGTATATATATATTATAT
>CAXHJY010001620.1:20000-22500 GCA_964016885.1 Eledone cirrhosa | reverse complement strand
ACCAGTTGCTTTCACTTCAATTTATTATATATTTATAAATTTATTGGCAACATGACCCTCCCAAAGTATAACAATATCGGTTTCAAAACACGATTTCAGATAAAGAATCTTGCTAAACAAATTCAGAAACGAAATATATATATATATATACATATATATATTAGAAAGTGAGTTTTTTTTTTACAAATTGAAAAATAACCGAGGTGTCCTACACGTATAAGGAAAAAAAATGAAATCGAAAATGCAACTGGAGTCTTTTTTTTAATAAAAATATACATTTAATCGGTTCCTTTACCGGTTTCGCAGTTCTTGTGCTTTTCAAAAGTAGAATTGAGATGGAGGGTTTGTGGTTTTTCTCACACACACACACACATATATATATATGTATATTCGATATATCTCATATGAAATAATACAGCCAATTTTCCACACAATACAATTAGTTAGCACCCCGAACATTTAATTAGGAATATACTCACTTATTTCCTGATGTAGGTTACTGCTAATTTGGCGAAGCTGAAGATAGGGGTTTCTAATCAATTCATTCACCCTCTACCTTTATATTCTCCAGTTGTTATAGAATCTACTGAGATCACTCTGATGGATGCCAATCAGTAGCGCATATTTATACGTGTCTGGGTATATATATATATATATATATATACCCAGTTGATTCTATTGACTGATGAATAGCTTTGTTATATTTAACCATTCTGTCGAGAGCTTTATTCGATTTGTGATATTTTGCATTCTCGCAATATTATACACAACTGAATTCATTCGCCTAATATAAGTGTTGCCTCCCTTGCTGAACTCCACGTGGGGTCAGTAATAGTCACACTTATATATAGCATTTGAGCAAAAACCTGTTGATAACACGGCTTCCTTGTTCAATCATCTTACCAGAAGCCTAACATTCTTTATGTAAGCGGACAGTAATTGATATATGGAGTCGCAGAAACCCAAATACTGGATTTTACCAACCATCCAGGGGTCCGGGTAAATTTTCAATCACATATATTTTTATTGTTTGACACGAATTACTTAGTCGTTTTTTTGGCTGTGCGGATGATTAGTTTAACCACCATCTCAGTGTGTTTGGCCTTTAACGTATGTTGTAGCTCTGATTCATATGAATCGTCGAGCGCTTGCCACACATCTCGGAAGTTATTTTTCGTTAATTCCTGAGCTGAAATATGATTCTCGCTAATTTATATTTGTATATATATATATATATATATATATATATATATATATATATATATATATATATATACACACATACACATTAAAACAACAAATGAAGGCCGGGTTGCGAAAGCACTATACATATTTCGATGGCTCACCTCTATCATTTGATTATGATGCAAGTCTAGGCGATTTCATCAGGTGTTGTTTGCAAAATTATGGTAACAGGATTACATTGAACCCAAACACAATAGAAGATAGGAGATAGAAAATATCAATTTCGTATATTGATAGTCTCGCGTTAGTCTCCAGTGTTATATTTTATGTTTGGGTTCAACGTAATCCTATGTCTATCGATCTGTATGTCTATCGATCTGTATGTCTATCTATCTGTCTGTCTATCTATTTATCTATCTATTTATCAGTTTATCTATTTATCAGTTTATCTATCTGTCTATTTATCTGTCTATTTATCTGTCTATTTATCTGCCTATCTCTCTCTCTCTCTCTCTCTCTCTCTCTCTCTCTCTCTCTCTCTCTGTATCTCTATCTCTCTCTCTCTATGTATCTCTATCTCTCTCTCTATGTATCTCTCTCTTTCTATCTATCTATCTATCTATCTATCTATCTATCTATCTACCTGTTTATCTATGTCTCTCTCTCTCTCTATGTATCTCTCTTTCTCTCTCTATGTATCTCTCTCTCTATCTATCTCCTTCTCTCTTTCTGTTTGTCTGCCTATCTATCTATCTATCTAGCCCCCCCCTCTCTCGCTGTATTTCTGTCTTTCTGTCTGTGGTGGTCAATTGGCAGTGGTGGTGGGAGGGTGGGGGTAATGTTTAAATAATAAAAAGAAACGCCTTCAGCAGCCATCTTTGTTTGAATTTCGAGATGTAAAAGAAAAAAATATACAAACAAAACACCAACAACAACAACAACAAAACAATGAAGTGCTTATTTTCTCTTATAGATTGTTGTTGTTGTTGTTGGCATTAGATATCGTTGCTCTAGTAGTAGTAGTAGTGGTAGTTGTAGATGTTGTACACATTTCTAGTAAAAGTTGGTTTTGCTGCTCAGATTGTAGTAGTAGTGGTGGTAATAGTAGTGGTGGTGGTGGTAATAGTAGTGGTGGTGGTGGTAATAGTAGTGGTGGTGGTGGTAATAGTAGTGGTAGTGGTGGTAATAGTAGTGGTGGTGGTGGTAATAGTAGTGGTGGTGGTGGTAATAGTAGTGGTGGTAGTAAGACTAGTAAGAGTAGTAGTAGTAGTGGTGGTAGTAATACTACTAGTGGTAGTAATAGTGGTAGTAATAC
>CAXHJY010001620.1:10000-12500 GCA_964016885.1 Eledone cirrhosa | reverse complement strand
GTCGAAAAATAAAGTACCAGTAATATACTGGGGTAATTGCTGGCCTTGAAACATTGATTATTATTATTAACCGCCAAGGTTAGCTCTTCCTTTCATCCTTACGGGGGTCGATAAATAAAGTACCAGTAATGTACTGGGCGTAATTGCTGGCCTGGAGCCAAAAGTAGAAACAATTATTATTACTATTATTTTTAATGCTATTGCTGCTGTTGTTGTTGTTGTTTATATTTCTCTATTTGTTTCCCAAGAAATCTTTACTTCCGTTCTTGATCTGGTTGTTGTTGTTGTTCTGATTACTGTATGTATTGCGTTTGTCTTAGCTAGCACATACATACAGTACAAAACACACGCACACATACACACACACGCACAGATACACACACACACACCACACCACACCACCACCACCACCACACCACACCACACCACACCACACCACACCACACCACACCACACCACACCACACCACACCACACCACACCACACCACAACCACCACCACACCACACCACACCACACCACACACATATATATGTATATGTGTGTATATGTATGTATATATGTGTGTATATGTATGTATATGTATATATGTGTGTATATGTATGTATATGTATATATGTCTGTATATATATGATATATATATATATATATAGAGAGAGAGAGAGACATGTATATATATATTATATATATATATATACATATATATATATTATATATACATATATACATATATATAACCATATATATATACATATATATATATACATATATATATATATATACATATATATAACAATATATACATACACACACACACACACGTACATATATATATATATATATATATATATATATATACATATAGATATATACATATATATATATACATATATATATATTGTTAGTGATTTTGTATGTTGCCTGATAATAACTTTTCTTTAGCTTGTAAAACTGTCAATGGCGGGAAATCCTCACTGAATCATGAAGTGGTAGTGGTGGGGATGAGGGTGGTGGGGGTGGTGGGTGGTGGGGTGGTGGTGGGGGGTGATTGTGATGATGATGTTGGTATTGATGGTGGTGGTTGGGTTGGGGTTGATGATAAAAGTTGTGGCGATGGTTGTGATGATAAGGGTGGTGGTGAGATTGGTGATGGTGATGATGGTGGTGGTGGTGGTGGTGATAGCGGCGATGGTTGGGGTGGGGTTGATGGTAAAAGTTGTGGCGATGGTTGTGGTGGTGGTGGTGGTGGTGGTGAGATTGGTGATGATGATGATTATGGTGGTGGTGGTGGTGATAGCGGCGATGGTTGGGGTGGGGTTGATGGTGAAAGTTGTGGCGATGGTTGTGGTGGTGGTGGTGATGGTTGTGGTGGTGGTTGTGGTGGTGGTTGTGGTGATGGTTGTGGTGGTGTTGGTGGTGATGGTTGTGGTGGTGGTTGTGGTGGTGGTGGTGATAGCGGCGATGGTTGGGGTGGGGTTGATGGTGAAAGTTGTGGTGGTGGTGGCGGTGATGGTGGTGGTGGTGGTGGTGATGGTGATGGTGATGGTTGTGGTGGTGGTGGTGGTGATGGTTGTGGTGGTGGAGGAGCTACAGAGATACACGGAAGCAACAACATTCAGAGCTCATAAATCATATGAACTAAGAACAAGGTGATAGCAGCAGCAGTAGTAGTGATAGTAGTAGTAGTAGTAGTAGCAGTAGTAGTGATAGTAGTAGTAGCAGTAGTAGTGATAGTAGTAGTAGTAGTAGTAGTGGTAGTAGCAGTAGCTGTGATAGTAGTAGCAGTAGTAGTGATAGTAGTAGCAGTAGTAGTAGCAGTAGTAGTGTTAGGAGTAGTTGTTGTAGTAGTGGTAGTAGTGATAGTAGTAGTAGTAGTAGTGGTAGTAGTAGCAGTGGTGGTAGTAGTAGTAGTAGTAGTAGTGATAGTAGTAGCAGTAGTAGTGATAGTAGTAGCAGTAGTAGTGATAGTAGTAGTGTTAGTAATAGTGATAGTAGTAGTAGTAATGTTAGTAATAGTGGTAGTAGTAGTGATACTAGTGATAGTAGTAGTAGTGTTAATAATAGTGATAGTAGTAGTAGTAGTAGTGTTAGTAGTAGTAACAAGAGCGGCAGTAGTAGTGGTAGAAGTAGTAGTATTAGTGCTGGTGGTGGCCGTAGTGGTGGTGGTGGTGGGAGTAGTAGTTGTAATGATGTTGGTGGTTATGTTGTATCTGGAGATGTGTTACATCTGGAGATGTGATGTGTTACATCTGGAGATGTGATGTATCTGGAGATGTGTTGTATCTGGAGATGAGTTACATCTGGAGATGTGTTCTATCTGGAGATGTGTTGTATCTGGAGATGTGATGAACTTGGAGATGTGTTACATCTGGAGATGTGATGTATCTGGAGATGTGTTACATCTGGAGATGTGATGTATCAGGAGATGTTACATCTTGAGATGTGATGTATCTGGAGATGTGATGAACTTGGAGATGTTACATCTGGAGATGTGATGTATC
>CAXHJY010001620.1:0-2500 GCA_964016885.1 Eledone cirrhosa | reverse complement strand
GTGGCCTTCAGGCAACACATAGGTGACCCTCGTGGCCCTCAGACAACACATCTATGACCCATGTGGCCCTCAGACAACCCATATGTGACCCATGTGGACCTCAGACAACACATATGTGACCCATGTGGCCCTCAGACAACACATCTGTGACCCATGTGGCCCTCAGACAACACATATGTGACCCATGTGGACCTCAGACAACACATCTGTGACCCATGTGGCCCTCAGACAACACATATGTGACCCATGTGACCCATGTGGACCTCAAACAACACATATGTGACCCATGTGGTCCTCAGACAACACATCTATGACCCATGTGGCCCGCAGACAACACATCTATGACCCATGTGGCCCTCAGACAACACATCTGTGACCCATGTGGCCCTCAGACAACGCATCTGTGAACCATGTGGCCATCAGACAACACAAATGTGACCCATGTGGACCTCAGACAACACACATGTGACCCATGTAGCTCTCAGACAACACACATGTGACCCATGTGGACCTCAGACAACGCATATGTGACCCATGTGGACCTCAGACAACACATCTGTGACCCATGTGACCCTCAGACAACACATATGTGACCCATGTGGACCTCAGACAACACATATGTGGACCTCAGACAACACATCTGTGACCCATGTGACCCTCAGACAACCCATGTGAGCCTCAGACACCATAAATGCCTGCCGTAAAGTATTCTACGCGAGGTTCTAACAACTCTGCCAATTCGCCATTATTTGTATAGTGGATTGGCAGTATCGGTAGAGGGTCGGACGCCATGCTTTGACGCATAGAGTTACGGCCCTTGCCATTCTGAGTTCAAATCCCGCTGAGGTTGACTTTGCCTTTCATCCTTACGGGGTCGATAAAATAAAGTACCAGTAATATACTGGGTCATTTGCTGGCCTTGTGCCTAAAGTAGAAATAATTATTTGTATAGATTATTTGTATAATATAGGGCGGTGAATTGGCAGTATGGGTAGAGGGTCGGACGCCATGCTTTCCAGCATAGAGTTACGGCCCTCGCTATTCTGAGTTCAATTCCCGCCGAGGTTAACTTTGCCTTTCCTCCTTACGGGGGTCGATGAAATAAAGTACCAGTAATACACTGGAATAATTGCTGGCCTTGTGCCAAAAGTAGAAATAATTATATATATATTCCATGTGAAGGCGTGTGGCTGAGTGGTTAGAGAATTGGATTCGCAATCGTGAGGTTAAAGTTCGATTCCTGGACCGGGCGATGCGTTATGTCCTTGAGCAAGACACTTTATTTCACGTTGCTCCTTCTACCTGGAGTTGCGACCGATAGATAGTATTAGCAATTGGAAAGACCAACGGAAACATTGTTTCCTCGGTCCGATTTGACAAAAGTCGATCTTTAATATATATATTCCATATATTTATATAAATTACACACACACACACAAATATATCATATCTATGTATATTACGTGTATATATATATATATATGTATATTACACTCACACACACATATATATATATATATATATATATATAACGAAGGAAATGTGGTAAAGAACCAGATGGACCATAACGCACCAAAGTACTCAATACTTAGGGTAATAGGAACGAGTAGGACCCCGACAGCTGAGCTCAAGCCGTTTCGACTAGTCCAGAATTAGCCATCGAAACGGCTTGAGCTCAGCCGTCGAAACGGCTTGAGCTCAACCGTCGGGGTCCTACTCGTTCCTATATATATATATTTCATATACAAGTAAATATATAAAACATATTTGTATGCATATACTATATATGTATATGCATTATATATATACTATTGGATTGGCAGTATCAGGAGAAGGTCAGACGCCATGCTTTCCAGCATAGAGTTACGTCCCTTTACGATCTGAGTTCAAATCCCGCCGAGGTTGACTTTGCCTTTCATCCTTACGGGGTCGATAAAATAAAGTACCAGTAATGTACTGGGTAATTGCTGGCCTTGTGCCAATAGTAGAAACAATTATATATATACTAACAGAAAAACCACCCTTCGGTTTTCTGTGTACTGTAAAGTACCAGTAATGCACTGGGGTAATTGCTGGCCTTGTGCCAAGAGTAGAAACAATTATATATATACTAACAGAAAAACCACCCTTCGGTTTTCTGTGTACTGTAAAGTACCAGTAATGCACTGGGGTAATTGCTGGCCTTGTGCCAAAAGTAGAAACCATTATTTGTTTAGATTAGGAGGGAGTCGTAGTAATATTCCAGTTCGGCATTTTGGGGTCATTTTAAACCCAGAGGAGCTCATATCTTCTCTAGGCCTGAGTACAGCAGAATTTCTTCCAGAGAATGATAGAAAGTAAAAGAGAGAGAAAGTGAGGATGAATTGACTAACCCCGACACCACCACACTACTCCACCACACTACACCACCACACTACACCACCACACTACTCCACCACACTACACCACCACACTACACCACCACACTACACCACCACACTACACCACCACACTACACCAA
>CAXHJY010001619.1:25000-30000 GCA_964016885.1 Eledone cirrhosa | reverse complement strand
CCGATTCTGCCAATCCATCGTCGATCGCTATAAATAATACCTTACAGAATCGAATAAAATATCCCTACTGCCAGTAAAACAGTGGTCAGCAGTGGATGTTGGCCACCTTTCTTTCCGTCTCTAGGGGTATTTTACCGCATTTTCTAAGTTATTTATAGAGATAGACTGTTGTTACACTTATTTTCTGCGTTTAGAACTCCCAGCGGGCTCTGCCAGCAGGAAACGTCTCCAACTGATCCAGCTGGATCCCCAAGTGAGACCAGTCAAGCTCATGGATTTTATCTAACCATCTTGCTCGGGGTCTATTTCTAAATCTCCTGCTGGTTGGTTTTGCCCGTAAAATATGTCCAGCGATTCTTTACTGAGACATTCTAACCACATACTTATAGTATCGGAGCTGTAATTTGTCAATTCGGAGATGTAGCGGCCTTACCTGGATCGAGCTACGAACTCTATAGAATAACGTTACACCAAAAAATCATTTGGAGAAACCCGACTTCAGCCGCGTGTATCCACTATTGTTTCAGGTCGCTCAAGGAACTTGTTCAATAATGATTTCTTATATAGGCACAAGGCCAGCAATTTTGGGGGAGGGAAAAGTCGATTAAATCGACCCCAGTGGGTGACTGGTACTTTATTTTATCGACCCCGTAAGGATGAAAGGCAAAGTTAACCTCGGCGGGATTTGAACTCAGATCATAAAGGGCCATAACCCTATGCTGCTAAGCATGGCGTCCGACCCTCTACTGATACTGCCAATCCACCGAACTTGTTCAATAATAACAGGTGTGAAACCCTGAGTCAAGACGAACTCATTGCTACAACAGTGAAGCAGCTATACCCAAATAGAACACACGTGGGCAAATAAATGAATAAATTAAACAAATTCAACGATAAAAAAACATTTAATAACTTATATTTCAAACGCCCGGACCGTACGGTTTCGATCCTGCTAAACAATTACTTACTATCTACTGTCTCCGGTCGAGTTTACAGTCGCAAAGATTCAGCACACTTTCTCCAATCGTCCCGATCGAACATGACAGTTCTCAGTTCATCGATGTTATCAATATTGACATCTCACAACAGGGTATTACTTAGCACTTCAAAGAATCTCGTCGGCGAGCAAGTCCTAAGAACAAACAACGGAAAATCCACATCTTCTACACAGAAAGGTTAGGTCACCAATGATGGATAGCTACTATATATATTACAGTGTCATGGCGGACCATGTTGTAAGGGTTAATTGGCGGGAAGATGTTAAATATACAACTACTTCCTTCGACCAACGAAATACTCAGCCGATCGAATACAATAATCGGGAGTAAAATCTAATAGGAATTTAAATCAATACAATACTATATGCGTATATATATATATATATATATATATATATATATATATATATATATATATATATATATATATGTAAATGAGACGTATAGAGATTGTTTTAGCAAGAAGCTAACGGCATTCTATAACATATATGCGACTATAACGTCAAGATGGGGAAAGTAGTTAACGAAAGATTTAGGAAAAATAACTCAAACTCATCTCAAAAGAGAATCAGGATACAAATTCATCCACAGAATTTAGTAAAATCCATGGAAAAATCTATAGACCTTTAACTCATGATAAAACAAAGTTTGAAACACTTATCCTTCAATTTGGAATAACATCAAATGCTCTGTATAGTCTTAAAAGACTATTTCATGAAAACTTTCAGTGGAGATGGTCACGGTTGGAATATCATTCATCAGCAGAGCTCAACAGAAAACCAGGGCTCTCACAGTAATATAGTCCGAAAAAGGGAATTCTAAAACTGGCTAGTTCGCCTTCATGTGTATTTATGAAAAAGCACATGAGGAAAAAACGGGGCTAGTGACGTCAGGATGGAAGTGAATGTTTATTTACAAGAAATAGCAGTCAAATACATTCTGAAAAAAACTCTACAAGGAGTTCAGCAAAATAGCAATAATTATCACAGTTTTTATGAAAAAAACCGGGATTAGTCACAGATAGTTTAAGCACTCTAGGAAAAGAATCCGAGTATAAATATAAATGAGACGTATAGAGATTGTTTTAGCAAGAAGCTAACGGCATTCTATAACATATATGCGACTATAACGTCAAGATGGGAAAAGTAGTTAACGAAAGATTTAGGAAAAATAACTCAAACTCATCTCAAAAGAGAATCAGGATACAAATTCATCCACAGAATTTAGTAAAATCCATGGAAAAATCTATAGACCTTTAACTCATGATAAAACAAAGTTTGAAACACTTATCCTTCAATTTGGAATAACATCAAATGCTCTGTATAGTCTTAAAAGACTATTTCATGAAAACTTTACGCACACACACACATATATATATATACATATAGTATATTTACACACACACACACACATATATATATATACATATACATACACATATATATCTACATATTTATATATACATATTTATATATATATATATACATATATATTTATATATCATTATCTATAAAAAAAAAGTAGAAACAATTATCTATAAAAGGCAGATTGTTGTTGTTGTCGTTGTCGTTGTTGTGTGTGTGTGTGTGTGTGTGTGTGTGTGTGTGTGTGTGTGTGTGTGTGTGTGTGTGTGCATGTTCCATGTTTATACATTTGTACAATTTCAAACCGATTCGACTCAAAGTCTGTAAGAATGTTGTAAATTTCATTCAAACTCACCCACAATTACGGAAATAATCGATAAAACTAAATACATGACTCTTTAGCCCTCTATTACAATCTGATTTACTCTCTCTACTCCCCTTAAAATTCGATAAAACTACATACATGCTGCAACTTTCTCTTATATACGCTTAAACTTACAAACTTCCTTTAGGAACGCCGAAGAAAGAAGAGAGAGAGAGAACGTTTGTTTTTGAGTGTGGAACGGTCAAACATTTATTTACTTCAATGACAAAGAGAACTTATTACATTTCATACGAAACAACAATTATTCAAAAGCAACAGATAAATTTATTCAACAACAAAAAAAATAGCGATAAATCTTTTTTAAAACATCTCTCAACGAACATGGAAGAAAGAAGTATCAGTTTATTTACTATACACAATAATATCCTCTATGAGGCTACTAAACCTGTTAGAAACAGCAGCTAACTCTCCCCCATATCACACCCCTCCCTACTATCTTAAATTTAGAAAACACACATTAGACAACCATGCAGAACAACTCCATCACAGCTCTGTTGTTCGGCTGGCATCGTCTACGCGCGTGTTGCGCAAGTACTGTGAAACAATAAATTTCAACACTTCTTTGCACAGAGATAATATTCATAGGCGAAACTACAATTGTCACTGCTGGCGCAGCTCCTGCTTGGGCAGTCCAGGTCTGCAATTCATTCACCCAGTGCCTGGCAGACAAAAAAGTGCTGCCATAAAATGGGTGGTGCAACCTAACTTTGGTAACTTACTGACCCCGAGCAACGCCGGGCTTTAATGCTAGTACATATATATTTATATACATATATTTATATATATATATATGCATATATATCTATATATACATATATTGATATATATACACATGTATTTATATATAATTTCATATATACAACCGTCTTTATCCCCCCCCCCCACTCTCCGTAATACACTGACAAACCTTTACCCTCCCCCCACCACCACAGCCTCACCCACTCTCGCACTAGTATCAGTTCTTGTTCATATCTTCCAATGTACTGTTGCTTGTTTGTTTGTTCACCAAAATAACCTCACGTGAAAGGTACATTGGCGGATTAGGGCGGTGGTGGTAGTGGTGGTGGTGGTGGGGAAGGTGGTGGTATGGTGGTGGTGGTGGTGGTGGTGGTAATGATGGTGGTATGGTGGTGGTGGTGGTGGTGGTGAAGGTGGTGGTATGGTGGTGGTGGTGGTGAAGGTGGTGGTATGGTGGTGGTGGTGAAGGTGGTGGTATGGTGGTGGTATGGTGGTGGTGGTGGTGGTGGTGTGGTGGTGGTGGTATGGTGGTGGTGGTGGTGGTAAGGTGGTATTCCTCTTTTCTTCATAACCAGACTATCCACCCTTATTGCTTAGCTTCAGTCGTCAAAAAGAGGGTGTGGTGCATCATTCCAAGCACCCCCACACTTCCATCACCACCACCACCACCACCACCACCACCACACCACCATCACCACCACTTCCACCACCATCTTCACCACCACCACCACCAACACCACCACTAGAAGAAAGAATGCATATACAATTCTGAAACAAAGTATTCCGTCTATCTCCCATTTGTGTGCGTGTGTGTGTGTGTAAGAGAGAGAGAGAGAGGTTGTGTGTGTGTGTGTCTTTGTTTGTGTCTTTATATGTGACTTCTTGTGTGTGTGTATATGTGATTGTGTATGTGTGTGTGTGTGTATGTACACACACACACACACAGACATAGGTATATTTCAGCCCCTGATGGTTCATAGACTGACTTCAAACCAAAGGTTTAAGGCCCCTCTGATCATATTTTCAGGTATACGACACACAAACAAGAGAATTGGTTCAACGCAAATATTTCAGAAATATCAAACCTCCGGGACATCTAACATAAACCACACTTCATTTTATTCCTATTTTTATTTATTTATATATTTATTTCTTTTCTGTAGGGTGTTAATTGGACGACAAGGTCACTTCAGAAGCGCTCTACATTCCAGAACCACATCATGAGACTTATAACTGGCAATCGGCTCAACGATCATATCTGTATCAGTGAGCTGCTCAACATTACCAAACTTAGACCAATTACATCAATTGTCGGGTCAAGAGTACTCAAACTGTACGGTCATATAAAAAGATCAACTCGTGGTGTGAGTAGGTTATGCCTGGAAGGAAGGTTGGCTGGTAAGAGAAGCAGAGGCCGGCAGCCAAAACGATGGCTTGAAAATGTCAACTTATGGACTGGACTTGATCTTTGCTATTTGAACTTTGTTGCTGGTGATCGAACTTTGTGGAGAGAGA
>CAXHJY010001619.1:10000-15000 GCA_964016885.1 Eledone cirrhosa | reverse complement strand
ATATATATATATATATATATATATATATATATATATATATGAATGAATAATGGCGTGCTGCGTTGTTGCGAACATGAACATATGAATAAAAATATAGACCAAGAGATAAAATGTTGGTATTTCGACGCATTAAAGACTAGATACCTAAAATCAAGTGCGAGCGATAACTCAATTAAGTTATCGGGACAGTGGGAAAACAGAGGGAAGGAAACAAACACATGGTAGTAATGCAACGTAAAGAGAGGAACATAGAGACAAGTCAATGAATCCTGTGGGCTTAAGTCCGACAAATCAAATTGACGAGGAGAAATAGACACGTCCGAGCTGCGAGAAGATTGAGAGAGGAAAGAAATTCAAGCAGGTCAGACGGGAGGAAGTTAGAGAGGGGGGAGAAGCAGAGAGGGAGTGAGTGAAAGTGTGAGGAAGGAGCCAGCCGAGAGTGAGTGACCAGCAGCAGGAGTAGAGGAAGGCAAGAGGTGAAGGAGAGAGAAAAGGTGATAGCAGTAAGGTGACAGAAAAAATACGAACCACAAGGAAGGGAAAAAATATGTGAATGAAGAATGGCGTGCTGCGTTGTTACAAACATGAACATATGAATAAAAATAGACCAAGAGATAAAATGTCCTCATCAGTAGTCTGCTGATTATCGTTGGTATTTCGACGCATTAATATATATATATATATATAGAAGTAGTTCCACAACATTTAGTTCACCATTACCGAGAACAATTGTTTCAATTTATTCGGATCACCAGCTCGCTCTAAATGAAGTTGTACGGAAGAAATGACAACATAAATGGACCTGTTATTTTTATCTAAGACATTTTTTTCCGATTCTCCCCCCCCCCCCCACGTCTGTCCCTTCAGTCTATCTTATTTCTCATTCTTTCTTATGATGAAGGACTAGCGTCCGAAACGTTAAGATCCTCTTCCTGCTATTTCAAGCGTTAACCTAATATATTCCTTCCATAAACTATACCGATTGTGTTGTTATTTCTGTTTAACTTTTACACACACACACAGACACACATATATATATATATATATATACGGAAGGAAGTGTGGTAAGGAACCAGGTGGACCATAACGCACCAGAGTACTCGATACTATAGGTATTAGAGTGGGCAATAGAAAAAGAGTTAGGCTGGGGTCCTGACTCTTTTCCTATATATATATAATTTGTATAAATATTTCGTATCTCCAAAGAAATACGGTTTTAGGAAGCCGTAGCCATGCAAACATCGGGGGGGGGGGGGCTAACGTCCTCTGGTGATGTCCAGCAGAAGCAAGGGGGACAACCGTCTATGCATTTCAGGCTTAACTGGCCATCTTCAGGACGGTCCCTCCCACCGCTTGCGACTGCTGGACTAGAAGACAGGCGAGAATATATAGTTTTCTCGTCTGTGTAAATGAGGTGATTCATCTCATTTGCATATGAAGCTGCATAAGTTGGCTCAACTTATAATAAAAAAGAAATAGGATTTCGTTTCAAGCAAAGCTTTATACAATTTGTATACGAAATATTTATACAAATTGTATAAAGCTATGCTTGAAGCGAAATCCTATTTCTTATATATATATATACATATATATATATTATATATATATATATATTATATATATATATATATATATATATATATATATATATATATATATATATATATATATATATATATATATATATATATATATATATATATTATATATATATATATATATATATATATATATATATATATATATATATATATATATATATATATATATATATATATATATATATGAAGGTTGACACTGTCTTCAAAGTTTTGATTATATCATCATAGATAAAAATAGTCAAGCATTAACTGAGCACTCAGTACATATATCAACAGTATTGATTTTAATTTACTAAGTTTTCACCTGTGGTTAGTTTCGACGAAGCCAACCACAGGTGAAAACTTAGTAAATTAAAACCAATACTGTTGATATATGTGCTGAGTGCTCAGTTAATGCTTGACTATTTTTATCTATGATGATATATAAAACACAAACAAAACATTAAAATATGCGCATGTGCGTGTGTGTGCGTGTTTATGTGAATGTGTGGGTCTTTGTGTGAGCTATATATGTGTGTGTGTGTGTTTCTGTGAATGTGTGGGTCTTTGTGTGAGCTATATATGTGTGTGTGTGTGTGTGTTTCTGTGAATGTATGGGTCTTTGTGTGAGCTTTATGTGTGTGTGTGTGTGTGTGTGTTTATGTGAATATGTGGGTCTTTGTGTGAGCTATATATGTGTGTGTGTGTGTGTGTTTCTGTGAATGTGTGGGTCTTTGTGTGAGCTTTATGTGTGCGTGTGTGTGTGTTTCTGTGAATGTGTGGGTCTTTCTGTGAGCTTTATGTGTGTGTGTGTTTCTGTGAATGTGTGGGTCTTTCTGTGAGCTTTATGTGTGTGTGTGTGTGTGTTTCTGTGAATGTGTGGGTCTTTCTGTGAGCTTTATGTGTGTGTGTGTGTTTGTGTGTGTTTCTGTGAATGTGTGGGTCTTTCTGTGAGCTTTATGTGTGTGTGTGTGTGTGTGTGTTTCTGTGAATGTGTGGGTCTTTCTGTGAGCTTTATGTGTGTGTGTGTGTGTGTGTTTCTGTGAATGTGTGGGTCTTTCTGTGAGCTTTATGTGTGTGTGTGTGTTTGTGTGTGTTTCTGTGAATGTGTGGGTCTTTCTGTGAGCTTTATGTGTGTGTGTGTGTGTGTTTCTGTGAATGTGTGGGTCTTTCTGTGAGCTTCATGTGTGTGTGTGTGTTTGTGTGTGTTTCTGTGAATGTGTGGGTCTTTCTGTGAGCTTTATGTGTGTGTGTGTGTGTGTGTGTTTCTGTGAATGTGTGGGTCTTTCTGTGAGCTTTATGTGTGTGTGTGTGTGTGTGTTTCTGTGAATGTGTGGGTCTTTCTGTGAGCTTTATGTGTGTGTGTGTGTGTGTGTGTTTCTGTGAATGTGTGGGTCTTTCTGTGAGCTTTATGTGTGTGTGTGTGTGTGTGTGTGTTTCTGTGAATGTGTGGGTCTTTCTGTGAGCTTTATGTGTGTGTGTGTGTGTGTGTTTCTGTGAATGTGTGGGTCTTTCTGTGAGCTTTATGTGTGTGTGTGTGTGTGTGTGTGTTTCTGTGAATGTGTGGGTCTTTCTGTGAGCTTTATGTGTGTGTGTGTGTGTGTGTTTCTGTGAATGTGTGGGTCTTTCTGTGAGCTTTATGTGTGTGTGTGTGTTTGTATGCCGTGTCGAATGTTTCGTCGCTCTATCGATGGGTGACAGTGAAATAGATTCAGTGACCTGATCGCAGAGGTGTGACGGAATTCTTTGGCACTATTAAAGAATAAAAGAAACTTCAATATAAAAATGTTTGTTTGCTCTTAAAACTAAAATGACTTTTCAATGATATAATTGTTCCCCATTCAGCCGACCACTTCAGATGAATCACCTGGAAAAGAGTACAGCTCCGGTATATATATACAGATATATAGAATAATTAACACTCATACACACTACATTATATCGCCCCCCCCTCTCTCTTTATATATAAGAAAATGTTTAACCCCGACGGCAGAGCTCAAGCCGTTTCGACAGCTATTTCTGGACGTCCCACTCTCAGTATCCTTCTTCGCCTGCTTCTAGCTTAATTTCATACACACTCCTTAGAATTTGCTGTATAGAATTCACTTTCAACGCTTGACTCACTCCACCCACTCCCTCATAGTTCTACAGGGCAGTTCAGCCACCCCCACCTCCACCCCCACCCACTGCCATGAAAGATTTAATTGTGTTTAAAAGAAATTTTGACCAATCCTTTTGACATCTATAATCTTCCCATATAAGGAATTACCCCTTGAAAAGTTCGGCTATTTATTACCACACTAAAAATTCTAATTAGTCCAGAAATAGCCGTCGAAACGGCTTGAGCTCTGCCGTCGGAGTTAAATATTTTCTTATTACCGACTCTACTACACTAAGTATTGAGTACTCTGGTGCGTTATGGTCCATCTGTTTCCTTACCACATTTCCTTCGTTATATATATATATGTAGAATGCCTAACACACATACACACTACAGTATATCGTACTCATCCTATCTCTCGTTCTCTCTCATTACACACACACACACACACAGACACACACATACACACACACACACACACACATCTATACATATACGCAGATATATATGGAGCTGCTTACTTTTTATTTACACTCTGTAGATTACAACTCTCCTTCGTCCTTAGATACCAGGATGTATAAGCCCCACCCGTGACGGACGTTTGCGCCAATGTAAACAAACCTTAAAGTTGAACACCCGGATACCACTGAATCTATCTCTTTACTTGACTTTACACTAGAAATCACAGAGAAAGTATCCATATACACCAAATTTGAAAGGAAAGGTGACTATAGAAACATTTTTGAACACCACCATTCCGTGTTTCCTTACGGAGTCTAAATGTCCTTGTTGCAGAATGAGATCACCTGGATATGTAATAGATGAACCAAAGGTAACGACAAAAACACCAACACGGAGGAATTCCAGAGAGTTCTCACAGAGAACTTCTCTTACCAAAGGTCGAGATGCCAAGGCACCACCTAAAAGAACAAAGAGGACTCGCACTCCTAGAGATAGTATATCTATATATTACTAAAACTCTGTGATTGCTTGCTTGCTTGTCTGTAATGTAATTCAGCCAAAAGGGTGTATAATGGTAAAATACTTTGAAAGGAAGTTGTCCCTGAAATGGGAATACAAATGGAATAAAAGAAGTTTCACGTAAATTGGAGCACGGGTTCCCGAGATATGGAGTTTTCTGGGCACCTTCAAAATAGCCAAAACGGTGCATAATGGGAAATACTCCGAAAGTAACATAAACCTGAACTGGGAATACAAACGGAATAAAACAAGTTTTTCGGGTACCTTGAACTATTGGTGACCCAACGGGCCACGGGTAGTCCAGTACTATCTAAAGTTGCCACATCTCAATGAGAAGA
>CAXHJY010001618.1:95000-96041 GCA_964016885.1 Eledone cirrhosa | reverse complement strand
GTGTGTGTACGCTTGTGTACAAATAAATAAATAATTATATAAACGTATATAAGTAAATAAATACGTATATAACAAGAGCACACGCATACATACATATAAATACACGAATGTTCGGAGACGTAAGTCAACTAAAACAAGAAGTACACATATACACACACCCACCATGCGTACGAACCTGCACACTCACGCGGACGCAAAACTCCCGTATACACATAGCCAAACCCTAAATACCAGAATATGTAAAAAATTATACGCTATAACAGTCAAATATACGTACGATAAGGTATACATACCTTCACAAAACATACGGGTAATATATACTTACCTATGCAAATACGTAAAGGAATAAACAAAACATATACTTAGCTCCCACATCAAGACGTAAAATATCCACGTATACATCGTGCTATCCGTTAGGGTATAACGTGGGGCTGTAATACAAGAAAGTTTTGTGCAATTTATGTTTACAAGCCGAAATTGCCTCAGATTTTTTGTATAAGATGTGGTCTGTAGCGTAGAGTATTTCCAGGGCCTCAGAGGCGCAGAGGTCACATGGTCTTTTATTTCCGTTATAACGATCTAGCCCTAGCTAGGACCTCCCAGTGTAACTTATATTGGGTGTGGTTGTCTTTTAGACTCCAGATATAAGCTGAAAGTGACGTCATATTCCTTCTTAGAGGGTAACGAAAAGAATGGGTATGCATGTAAAGACGCTGCTTGAAACTATTGGCGGTTAACCCTATGTAGGCCCTACGGGACGTGGGTGTTACAACCTTACATTTGTAGACAATGTTACTAGAGAGGCATTTCCCGGATAGGGGGCAATCAGCCCGATTCCTACAATTACAGTTAGTACTACCTACAGGGTTGCACGTGTTCCTACGGCTAGGTAGTTTAGCTAAATTTGAAGCTGTAATGTTATGTGCAAGGTTAGGAGTCGTAGAGTAAGAAATTTTAATAGTATTTCTATTAAAAATTTTACTATATTTATGTGTAGGGGGAAAATGCTTCGTAATAAGGGAAAGAAAGATCTTAGCTAAT
>CAXHJY010001618.1:87500-90000 GCA_964016885.1 Eledone cirrhosa | reverse complement strand
TCTGGTATGTTTTCTACCAGATCAAGTGACCACGTAGATTCGTCCTCTGGTAGATGTGATTCTCCCTCTAGTAGTAATGACTGTTATATGTCCTCCTGGTTTTATGTCTTCCTGTTGTTCTTTTGCACCATGTCAGACTTCACCGAGAAGGAAATATACGGCTACTAATTTTCTAACCTTGACAGATCTGTAATTTTTCTGTGTGATTTGGTTGTTAATTCTAACATGTCACGGGATCACGTAAGAACTTTCTCATTGGCTGGCTCTTGCTTATGTTGAAATTAACAGCAGTTCTATTTCTCTCTCTCTCTATATATATATATAATATATATATATATATATATATATATATATATATATATATATATATATATATATATAACAAAGAAAGTGTGGTAAGGAACCAGATGGACCATAACGCACCAGAATATTCGATACTTAGGGCAGTAGAGAGGGTTATATATATATATATATATATATATATGTATCTATCTATAGCTATCAATTTATCTATGTACATCTATATATATGAAATCAATAAACAATTGCTTGGAAGAGAGTAGAATCCCGCAGAGCTACACATACCAGGTAATGATAGTTGACCTATACATTTAAAGTTAAGTACCAAAAATTCATTTATTTTTTATGTATAGGAACATCGTTTAGCCCTTCGATGAGATATACTTTGAAACCGTAAACTGAAGCAGATTAGGACTGCTGTTTACTAAATTCGACCAAACTACAAATAATGACTTGGTAGCGTCTTAATAAATAAACTAAAATTGCAATTTCAGGTGTTATATGATGGATAGTTTAGGGAGTATATTGTTGCCACTATAATGTACATCAGACATTGTGACGTACGTAAAATTGCACTGTGCTCAGATCAAATAATAAAATGAATACACATTTGAGAAGATAACATGATTGTTATCTGAAAGTAAATTTAAACGAATCAAATATGTGAAAAAATAACATTGTGAAGTAATTCACATCATCGCTCAAGCTTCGAAACAACAAATGTAGTATTTTTAAAAGCAACATATTGAGAAAAGAAAAAAGAAATTGAGAAATTGAATTTCGGAGTGGTGGGGTGGGAGTGTAGCATACTGCTAATCAAAATACACGCACCAGGTGATTTTGACTTCACTTTTATTAATCAGATAATTAATTCATAAGACAGTTGATGAATCAGTGATATAATTGTTCACGTCCTTTCGTCACAACCTTTGACATAATGATGCTTAATCTCACACACACAAATATACAACTACAGGCATAGATCCACACTCACACTCACACAAGCTGACTTGTCTATGTGTCAATATACATATATATATATTGCACGTACCCACTAATATATATATATATATATATATATATATATATATATAGTGCGAGAGAGAGAGAGAAAGAGTGAGAGGGAGCGGGAGAGATGGATATCCTTTACTTAAGGGTGAGAGAATGTTTGGACTTTTTTTTCCAGTGTCCAATGTGGCTTGCTAAAGCAAGACACTGGAATAGTTCCTTTATTTTCCTCGGAAGAAGAGGTATCAATCTCGAAATATCAGGACAAAAAAAAAAAATAAATAAATAAAACAACCCCTATTTCTTAAGGTTTAATTATTTTCCTTCCAAACCCGCATTGTCGTGGCTTTCAAACTTCGAATTCTTTATATATATATATATATATATACATGGGTGTACGAGTATGTATGCTTGGGTATGTGTATATTTGCTTGTGTGTAGAGGGTTATGTGTGGCTGTGTACTAACAACAGAACAGCCTATTCATGAAATTAAGGTGCAAGTGATGCAAGTGTTTGAGCATTCCAGAGACATGTGCAGCTCTAACACAGTACTCATGATGATTCAGCTGCAAATAGCATGTGCTAAACCTAGCTCTTTGAATTATAAGTACAACTCATTTTTATTTTCAGTGGAGCGGAACAGCGTAAAATGGGATGACTTGCCGGTGTATTGACATCGTGACCATATGAGCATTAGCCGAACACCCTAACCATAGGTATATATATACATATATATATATATATATATATATATATATATATATATATATATATATACACACACATATATATATAGATAGCTAGCTAGCTAGATAGATAGATAGATAGATAGATAGATAGATAGATAGATAGATTGTATATATATATATATATATATATATATATATATATACAATCAAATTATATATATATATACAAGCAAATTATAAACATAAACATGTAAGTATGTTTTTGAAATATATATATATATATATACAGATTAGAGCAAACATCACGAGCGGTCTATCTCAAAATTATTTTTGAAAAGCATTAGAAATGCGCAACCGGTAAAAACTTAAAACTAAAACTGAATACTTACCAATACTTATTACTAATTTATACTTATTCCTAATTAAACTATTTTTCACTGGGAAAAATTTGTCAGCATTTTCTTTTCCTTTTACTAATATATATATATAGTTTTGCGAGGTT
>CAXHJY010001618.1:72500-85000 GCA_964016885.1 Eledone cirrhosa | reverse complement strand
AGATATCGGATAAGAAGCACTCTACAGTTTGTGGGACTGGAGTATGCATAATATAAGATCAAAAGATGGTTAAAGGAGTTCAATATATTTTATTATGCGCATTTCAAAAACAAACATCATCAAACAATAATATTTGTGTTTTCATCAGATAAAACAGGAGAACATGATATGAAGGCTAAAAAAACACTTGTTGATAGTGCAGTTTTAAATCAACATATGAAAAGTGGTTTTAGATTGATGTGTGATATTGGGAAAAATATTTTATTTAGAGAGGGGGGGGAGAGAAAAGGATGAAAAGGGAAGGAGATGAGAGGGAGAGATGGGTGATAGAGAGAAAGAGATAGTTTTTATAACTGAGAGGAGATATATTTTATATAGAGGGGTTGAAAACCGTTGGAAGATACTGTATAAATTAAAAATTTTGAAAATTAACGAAGGGAGGATATGTGCGAGGAAAAAATATATTATATTTAGGGAGGGGGGGTTGGAAAGGATGAAAAAAAGGGGAGGAGATGAGAGTGAAGGTGAAAAGGGAGAGATGGGTGATAGAGAGAAAGAGATAGTTTTTATAACTGAGAAAAAGATATAATGTTTTAATATAGAGAGGTTGGGAACCGTTGGAAGATAATGTATAAATTAAAGGAATTTGAAAATTAACGAAGGGAAATTATGTATGAAGATAGAGAGAAAAAAATAATAATTGTGGGTGAATATTCTAACGTCAAAAGAAGAAATGTAGGAATTTTAAAATTAGCAAAGAGAAAAAGTTTATGTGTAGAAGGATTTGAGAAAAATAATGTGAAGTTAAAGTTTGTATATTGAATTCATATGTATTAATAATGAGTTCGTTGATGGGGAGAAAAAAATAATAATAAATTAAGGATGAAATTGAGATTAAAAAGATTTATGATAGAGAGAAAAAATAATAATGATTGCGGATGAATACTCAAAATGTCAAAAACAAATGTTATTGTTTTACGAGGAGATAGAATGAGGGTAATGAGTAAACGAGTATTATAGAGTGTATAATGCCCTTTAAAGTAAGGTAGATGGGTATATTTTAAAGAATATATGAGTATATATTAAAAAAATATATAATAATAAATTAAGGATGAAATTGAGATTAAAAAGATTTATGATAGAGAGAAAAAATAATAATGATTGCGGATGAATATTCAAAATGTCAAAAACAAATGTTATTGTTTTACGAGAAGATAGAATGAGCGTAATGAGTAAACGAGTATTATAGAGTGTATAATGCCCTTTAAAGTAAGGTAGATGGGTATATTTTAAAGAGGTGTATGTATATGTGCCTTTGAGAAAAGATTCTAAATTGATAAAGAATTGAATATTAACTGTATACTTTGTGAAAAGTTCTATGGAATTTATGCAGGCAGATAGAAAACAAATCTGAGCGTCTATTTATTATGGATTCTAGGTTAGAGATAATGGTAAATCTTTCATTTAGGCAGAGATTACAGATTTTAGATAGAGAGCTGTTCAAGTATGAGGATGCAGAAGAAATCTTTTTCCAAAAGATGTTATATTTAATGTTTTTGTCTTTTAAGGACCATATGAGTTCTGAGAGAGCAGTGTTAGTTCTTTTAAGTTTGTATTTGAATGATGATTATAGAGACGAGCTTTAAAAGAGGTGGAAGTGGAGCCAAAATAGGTGAAGGAATTGGTGCTAGTTATAATTTTACATTCATAAATTAAGTTTTTATCGAGGCAATGGTTGTTGAGAGGACATTTATTTTTAATGCGGCAGTTGCAATTGGAGAGATTATTAATGAGTGATCTAGTGTTATCTATAGAAGGAATTGGATTGGAGAAGTTGTTTGCGATAGGAATAATAGGAATAATAGTTTCTTGATTTAGAGTTGGATTATGAACATTTAGCGAAGTTGTGTTTGACGTTGCATTTGGGTTTACAGAAGTTAGCCTAGGGTTTACAATGACGTCAGGAGTACTATTACTGTTATTATGAAATTCAATATTGGAAGGAAGAGATTTAGTATTTAATATTTTGTTGTTGTGTTTAGAGATGATGTTGGAAATATTGGAGGATGTAGAATACGAAAATTTGATGGTGTGTTTGTTAAATATTTTACTATAGATATGTGAGGGAGGGAAGCATTTATTTAAGGCACTAAAAAATAATTTAGGAATATTGTTATTAATAGAGATGGAGAAAGGAGCATTATACCAGATTATGTTTTTGTATCTAGGTCTTTTATTAAAATTATTGGAATGGTTATGATTAAATATTCTACTGTAAGTTTTCCTAGAATTTGTTTCTTTATTATATTTGATTTTATCTGGATAGCCGGCTTTAGAAAGTGCGTTATTATAGTAATTGGCGTTAGCATCAAAGATGTTTTTATTAGAAGATATGTTAGATATTCTATTTCCAATATTATTAACTATAGCATTCTTGATATTGGTAGGATGGTTAGATTTAAAGTTAACATAATTAAGATTCTCATTGTTTTTATGGTAAGGGTAATATAGGCCAGTGTCAAGATTAAGAGATACATCCAAGAAATTAGCTAGTTTGGTACTATTATCAAATTCAATTTTTAGGTTATGTTGGTTAAAGAGATTACGTATATTGTTCTTAATAATATTAAGTTTAACTATATTGCAATTTAGGATAGTAAAGAGTCCATCGTCACGATAAATTCCACCGCAAAGTTGAGGAATTTTCCGACTCAAAGAGTTCAAAATGAAGATACCAATTAAATCAGTCAATTGGGATGAATCGGATGCTCCCATTGTGATGTCGAAGTTGTTAGAGGTATCGGCTCTGGTCCAATATTCGTTGTTGAACTCTAGGATGGTTTTACGTGCGGTGAGGATGATGTGAAGTTCATCTGTGGTGATGTCAGAATATTTAAGTGCGAAAGATAGAGCATTATTGAGAAGTGAAGGCGAAATGGAGGAATAGTAGCTGGCAATATCGAATTGAATAAATTTTAGTTTGTTTTTATTATCTAATTTGTTGAACCAGCCAATCACTTCAGAAGTACCAAACCATAAATTTAGGTTTAAAGAAGAGCAATTAGAACTAACCTGTGGGATAATCCTATCCAAGATGGCTTTACTAACAACCCCCAGATCAGATTTAGAGGGGGCGATTAATCTAACAGGTAGTTCAGTGCGAAAATTGTTTTTGTGATCCTTGAGATTTATCCTCGGAGTTCTTGGGAGGAATGGTTCGGTCTTTTTTTCAATGCCAAGTTTTGACATAATCTCATAGGCTTCAAGGTTTATGCATTCTAAATTTTCATGGTTGGTTTTACGATACTTTTTCCTAAGTTCCTTTAGGATAAGGTTGTTATAATTATCCTTGGAAATACCATATAGGTTATTGGTTTTGTCAGAGTGGACTAAAACATTTTTTGAGGAATTTAGGTTAGAGATTGTGTTCTTGAGATTTACAAGGTGCTCTTATCCTTTGTAAGGGTATCTCTTGAATTTAAGATTTTTTATAATTTTAGTTAATTCTTCCTCGAATTGTGCTAGATTTTTGTTGGAAGGAGGATTTCGTCTGGAATTAAAAAGATGATCGAGGAAGTTGTGTTCTTTGGTATGAAAGTTCCCTTTTAGGCGCTGGTCATAGAAATAGGCTGTCCATCTAAGTCTTCTTACGAAGGAGTCAGTTTTTTCAATAAGAAGTTTGGTGAATTCAGATTTACCAGGTATAGGAATGTCTTTAGTTGAATTGGTTATGTTGTAATAATCCATGTTGTAGAAGAAGAGGTGAAGGACCATCAAAAGGTATCCAATATGAGAGTAAGCGCTCAACCGTTAAGGAGCAAGTTAATGTAGGAGGTGAGTTTTATTGTAGTACAATAAAGCAATGCAAATATCGGATAAGAAGCACTCTACAGTTTGTGGGACTGGAGTATGCATAATATAAGATCAAAAGATGGTTAAAGGAGTTCAATATATTTTATTATGCGCATTTCAAAAACAAACATCATCAAACAATAATATTTGTGTTTTCATCAGATAAAACAGGAGAACATGATATGAAGCCTAAAAAAACACTTGTTGATAGTGCAGTTTTAAATCAACATATGAAAAGTGGTTTTAGATTGATGTGTGATATTGGGAAAAATATTTTATTTAGAGAGGGGGAGGAGAGAAAAGGATGAAAAGGGAAGGAGATGAGAGGGAGAGATGGGTGATAGAGAGAAAGAGATAGTTTTTATAACTGAGAGGAGATATATTTTATATAGAGGGGTTGAAAACCGTTGGAAGATACTGTATAAATTAAAAATTTTGAAAATTAACGAAGGGAGGATATTCCTACATTTCTTCTTTTGACGTTAGAATATTCACCCACAATTATTATTTTTTTCTCTCTATCTTCATACATAATTTCCCTTCGTTAATTTTCAAATTCCTTTAATTTATACATTATCTTCCAACGGTTCCCAACCTCTCTATATTAAAACATTATATCTTTTTCTCAGTTATAAAAACTATCTCTTTCTCTCTATCACCCATCTCTCCCTTTCCACCTTCACTCTCATCTCCTCCCCTTTTTTTCATCCTTTCCAACCCCCCTCCCCCCCCTCCCTAAATATAATATATTTTTTCCTCGCACATATCCTCCCTTCGTTAATTTTCAAAATTTTTAATTTATACAGTATCTTCCAACGGTTTTCAACCCCTCTATATAAAATATATCTCCTCTCAGTTATAAAAACTATCTCTTTCTCTCTATCACCCATCTCTCCCTCTCATCTCCTTCCCTTTTCATCCTTTTCTCTCCTCCCCCTCTCTAAATAAAATATTTTTCCCAATATCACACATCAATCTAAAACCACTTTTCATATGTTGATTTAAAACTGCACTATCAACAAGTGTTTTTTTAGCCTTCATATCATGTTCTCCTGTTTTATCTGATGAAAACACAAATATTATTGTTTGATGATGTTTGTTTTTGAAATGCGCATAATAAAATATATTGAACTCCTTTAACCATCTTTTGATCTTATATTATATATATATATATATATATATATATATATATATATATATATATATATATATATATATATACAATATTAAATAAATGGAAAACTATATTTATAAAACCATATTTATTTCATTATATATATTTCGGGGATATCATATTAACAATATGCTATGCCTTTTATAAATATGTACTAGTTGTAACCCAACAATTTTAAATATAACTTTACATATATATATATATATATATATATATATATAAACATACATACATGCATGCATTTATACATTCAAACATACATACATATATACATGCATGCATACATACATACATGCATATATACATGACTGCATATATATATATATAAATATTGTGGCTGCCAACTCGTTTTCGAGTACGACCACTACTTTATATCCATGTAGGAGAACCCCTACCGATGCGCTGAACAAGTGTGACTTTTTAGTCCAGCCAGCGACTTGAAAACTCTGGGACAAACACTACACTTGTGACAATTATTGACACATAGTGCTGGGCCCATGGTACCATGTGACGACAAGTGCAGAGAGATCTCCAGATATAAAGCAATGCCTGTGCCGTGGAGCTTTTATAGTGAGCAAAGGCACTGCACAAAGCCAGTCCCACTCTCTTAACCAAGATGATATTTACCAAAAAGAAGAACAAGTCAACATCATTGGATACCATCAGGGTTGGAGGTGTTATATCAGAGTTTTCCTTCTCCTAGAATTCTGCCTTGACAAAGGCTAAGGGATCATCTCTCCCGGTGATTTTGGATGGCCATTGACTCTTAAGAGCTCCTTTTTCCCTTTGACAGATTTTGTTTTTAGTCCGGCGGGATGTCCAAAGTCAACCTCCTCACCAAGAAACCTTGGTGGGGTTGCCAGTTTAGTCGCCAACGACCCGACCATGAGACAGCTTGTACTGGGATACATGTTACCAGTAGCACCAACTGGTGACCTGACATATAAATATACATGCATACATACATACATGCATGCATACATACCTACAGACAAGCATGTATGCATTCATACATGCATACATACATACATACATTTATATATACATGCATACATACAAACGTACGTTCGTACATGCATACATAGAAACATATATGAATACATACATAGATATTCATACACTCACATAATCACACAAACACACAAGCACACATATATATATGTGTGTGTGTCTGTTTGTGTGTGTCTGTGTGTTTGTGTGTGTGTGTTTTTGTGTGTGTGTGTGTGTGAGAGAGCGTGTGTGTGTGTGTGTGTGTGTGTGTGTGTGTGTGTGTGTGTGTGTTTGTGTGTGTGTGTGGGTGTGTGTGTGTGTGTAAATGCATGAGGGTAGAGCGAATATTTGGCATTATCACTAGAGCATCGGATGGAATTTATTACACTATTCTTTCTAGGTCTGTGTGAGGTGAGTTCAAATCCTACGATGTCAACTTTGACTTTCATCCTTTCGGGATCAATAGATGCCTTCAGTCCTTCCAACTGTCACATCGTGGTGATTCCGCTTTGTCACAGCTGGGAGGATCAAGTGAATGTCCGCTCAGAATTATGCTCAGACAGAACGCTATAAATAAAATCATGGTATATATTGCTACCATGTAAACCTTGATTGTGAATGGTGGCTATAATTCAGACACATACACATGCACACACACGTAAACACACAAACATACACACATTAAAAAAAAAAAATGTTTAAGGTTTGTCCTTAAAAATTATTTTTCATTTTCTTTTGTTTCTGTTCGTTGTCTTGTTCTTCCTCTGTTAATTTTCTTAAATATATATATATATATTTTCTCTCTCCTCGAGTTACTCACAGACATGTGCTTAGGGTTTACCTCTTCAGTTTGTTGTTTCCTGTTTTTTTTCGCTGTTTTTTTTTCTCCTTTTTCTTCCCTTCTGTTATATTTTTTTTTCTCTGTCTCTTTTATTTCCCAATAACTTCCTTTAATTATTGACGCACTGGGGTTAGATATCTTGTCTTTAATGCGTAGAAATATGAACCCCAGCAGACAACTGATAAAGGAAAAGTTTCTCCCGTTAGTGCTTTCCTCTTATTCATAAATACACTTTATCCAGCAACTACACAGCCCCTGTTTCTTCTCATATATATATATATATATATATATATATATATACATGTTGAAAAAGCAGGGTAAGTTTCTCTTCAAAAGATAGGTTATAGTTAAAAAGTCAAGGGGAAAATGCACAGAAGTATATTTAAACATTTTTTCTTTGTTGAATTAAATCAAACCGGTTTCGATTGGTATAACAATCTTATCAAACATTAAACATAATAGCAGCAAAACCACCCTTCGAGTCGTTTTCTGCTAGCATGTGTAATCTGCATATTGATATTATACGCAAATATATATGCATGTAGTTATGATACGTCAAATAAAATCGTAATTGAGAATATGCACAGAAATTGAAGAGAGACTGCAATTAGTAAAGTAATCCATCATACATTTAAAAAAGACGATATTATATATAAACTGCATTAGGAGAAATTTAGCGACGGAATTATAAACCATATATAACGATGCAAATATATGAACGTTTATATAAGCGATGTGATAAGTGTTATAACATAACGGACGCTAACTGGAAGTGTTGACATTTGAAAATTTTAAAAAAGTGAATCTTGAACTAAGCAAAATTATTTATATTTAATCAAGAGTTATGAAATTTAGTACATAAATTATATAATATTCATTCAATATTTATTCAAAGTAATTCAACTTATTTTACAAACGGGATAAAAAATATATATTTAGAACGCAGTCCCGCACTCCTTCCTTTATTATATTATGATAATAAAATGTTTCATGTATTCTTTGAACAGTTGTCAGATTTCTGTCAAACTTCGTATATATATGTTCTTTATGAAGGTGTGTATGCAAAGGTAGAGGTGGTGTTCAACAGATCGGGAATTCAATTGGATTCACTTGGTTAAACATAGAAAATGTTCTTACAATTCATACTAATGGCCAGATGGCATTTTTAATGTGTATGTGTGTGGGGGGGGGTATTAAAGTGGGGTTCAATTGTATTCGAAAGGTCAGTTTAGGTGTGGATATAGAATTTAATCTTTTGTCTTGTGCTATGTGTGTGGGGCGTGGGGTGTGGGGGGTGTTTACCATTTGTATCAAGAGAATAAAATGGATTTGATATGGGACAATACAAAAAGACAGGGACAATGGAGTTTTCAAACAAATTGAGTAAACAATATAAAAACAATAACAATAATCACGAAAAATACAAACAACAAATTTCCCCAATAGTGGGGATAACCACTCAGGGTCGTCTCAGGTACCCCGTCAATCCTGAACCACCCGTTGCTTCGAGGGCACTCCTCGGGAAGAATACCTCTCTCCTCCACAAATTAGCCAGCCTACAGTCGCATGCCCCCAATGATGCCCACCCGAGCCATCCTCGCCACATTCACCCACTTTTTAGCAAATGTACTGGAGGTAACACTTTTTTCCCCACCGCCAACTTCCTTTCCAAGTGAAGCTTGAAAAAGTTGATGAGGGATTGGCCGAAAAGAAAAGAGTGCAGTAAAAAAATAAAAAGATGCAATAGAAGGATATCCTAAAATTACCTTTAATACTCTATTCATTATTTGGAAATGTCTAGACGAAATATTTAATATGTAGTTTAGTTCTTTAATGGCATTTTTTACTGGTGAAGTTGTGCGCCAATCACCGGTTTAAACCAGTGATTGGCGCACAACTTCATTTAATCCGACCTGTATATTTCCTGGAAGATATGTCGTTACACAGAAATGTTCCTTTTTTCTCATTATCTAATTTTTGTTAGCTAACAATAAAATTCAATAACGAATCAAAACATATTCTAATTTTTGCTTTTTTTTATTTAAAAAAAATCATTAAAAAAAATGCGATACTACATAATTTGTTCAAAAAAGGTAAGTTTACGCATGTGTGATATTTTAAACAGTATATGTTTGCATTTTCCTAAAGGAATAGGTAAACGTATATTTATTTTATTGAAAAGTATATATTTCATTCTACGTTTATTGCTTATAATGAAAAACATTAAATAATTAAACACAAGCTGTTTCTATGATCAAGGATTCATTCTGTATTCACCTTGGCCCGCAAGGTAAAAACAAAAACAAAAAAAAGAAACATTCCCAAACCAGCCTACCTCCTTAAAAGGTTTGCAGACACCTGTTTACATTGTAATATGCCCACTTAAAGATCACGATTGCTGCTTTAAGGGATATTTGTTTGCAAGGCGGTTTATTAGCAGGACGTGTGAAAACTGAGAGGTTCCCTTATTGGCTTGCACGTTGATTGGTTGGTTGAGTGGGTTAAGTGATTAAGTGGTTAATTGCATTGTCGGGTACATTGATCGCTGGTTGATTAGTTTATTTCATGGTTGATTCGTTTCCACTTTCTTTCATTTAAATCTTCATTTCATTCTTACATTTATTGTTTTAGACACTCTCATGTTTGGGGAGTTTTTTCTGTTTAAATTCGTATCTTTATCTGTTTTATTTGTAATTTCGGCTGTAGTTGTTGCTAGATATAGCTTGGTTTTGTTGATGAGGTGGATGTTGGTTTATATCGTTATTTGTAATGTTGTTGTTATTGCTGATGACGCTGTCAGTGTTGTCTTTGTTGTTGTCGCTTTTATAGTTGCAGTTACTTGTTTTTCTTCCTGATCGATTTTGTTGATATTTTTAATGAAGTTGTTGCTGATGCTGCTTTATGGCTGTTGTTTGTTGTTCTGTTGTTGGTATTGCTGGTTTTTCATTTTTGTTTTTGTTATATTGCTGTTAACATTGTTGTTATTGCTCATGCTGAAGCTGTTGTTGTAGCTGTCGTTCAATTGAAGAAGTTCTCAAGAGTGTTAGCACAATTAACGTTCTCATATTGATTGAGCGACAACATTTTTTCCCCAACGCCATGTATAATTATTGCGTTAATTAAACATTTTCTGTGAACACATTACAACATTCTTTTGTCTGAGATACCCTAACCAAGTAATTTCATTGATTCAGACCAGGCCATCTATTTCTTAGACATTCGTCCTTTTCTCTTCTAACATTGTTGTTGCTGTTGCTGTTTTCATTTAAAGTGGTCTTTAAATACTACTTATTTCATCCTCCTATTTCACTTGCTCTTGTTAATGTTCATGACGTTCGCCATTTTAGAGTCTCCACACTTAACGCCATTGTTTCGCCGCTTCTATGATTGTTCATGTTATTGTTTAACCCCAGATCAATCCTGATTGAGCAGAGCTGACACACAATCAAAGATATTCCTTCCTCGACCATCCTGTCTTTTGAAGTATATCACCAACTACAATGTCGACTGTGTATTATTTACGTTTTTAATACGGTAGAAATGTGATGAGGAAATTTGGCTATTATATCTAATACATCATTCAACAAAGTAGAAGCTCTCTCTGTTGTTAAGAATGATAGACTCGTTATTATTTTGGTGGTTGTCTGTCATAGTAATTGTTGTTGTTGTTGTGGAGGTAGCTGGGTTTGTAGTTGTGATAGTGGAGATGATGATGGTGGTGGTGGTGGTGGTGGTATTTGTAATAGGGGTTGTGATTCTGGATGTGGTGTTGTTGGTGGTGGTGCTGACAGCGCAGTTCCGGTGTTGGTAGCTGTGCGGGTGATAGTGCCTGCGGTGGTATTGTGATGGTGGTATTGTGATACTGGATGTAACGGTAGCGGTCGTCATAGTGATAGAAATTTTGGATTTGATGATGGTGGTATTGGTGATGGTTGCGGAGGTGTCAGTGATGCTACAAGTAGTGGTGGAGGTGATTGTGTATGTTGGTTAAGGGGATGTAATGTAAAGGACTGTTGCACACATCAAACATGAAACGGTTCAGAAGTACATTATAGTTAAGGTACACAGGGAGCGGGAGAAGAAGGGGATGGGTTTGAAACTGAAAGTGGAGGGTGAAGGATCAAACGCTGAAGAAGTTCTTTCAGGAAAACATGAAGAAGAAGAAGAAGAAGAAGAAGAAGAAGAAGAAGAAGAAGAAGAAGAAGAAGAAGAAGAAGAAGAAGAAGAAGAAGAAGAAGAAGAAGAAGAAGAAGAAGAAGAAGAAGAAGAAGAAGGCAAAGAAGAAGAAGGCAAAGAAGAAGAAGGCAAAGAAGAAGAAGAAGAAGAAGAAGAAGAAGAAGAAGAAGAAGAAGAAGAAGAAGAAGAAGAAGAAGAAGAAGAAGAAGAAGAAGAAGAAGGAGGAGGAGGAGGAGGAGGAGGAGGAGGAACATAATTAATTACAAATAATTAAATGTACATTTATATACATAGATATATGCATACACGGATATATGTAGCAATATATGCAATATATGCCTTCGCGGGAATGTACTAGATTGATGACAGGCAATATGGTAAGAGGTGGTGAGAGGTATATATATATATATGCATTCATTCATAAATTCATATATATATATATAAATACATACATACATACATACATACATGCATGCATACATACATACATACATACATACATACATACATACATACATACATACATACATACATACATACATACATACATGTATACATATATGAGATTTTATAAGTATTGATTGATTCGTTGTCAGCGAAGAGTACGTTTTGTATGTATATATATATATATGTGTATGTGTGTATCTATAATATATGTATGTATGTGTGTGTGTATATATATATATATATATATATATTAGAAAGTGAGGGTTTTTTTACAAAATGAGAAATAACCGAGGTGTCCTATACGAGTGAAAGTATAAAGAAAAAAAGATGAAATCGAAAATGCAACTGGAGTCTTATTTTTTTTAAAATATATATTTATTTGGTTCCTTTACCGGTTTCGCAGTTCTTCTGCTTTTCAAAGTAAAGTTGAGATGGAGGGTCTGTGGTTTTTCTCACACCTGGTTGGTCTCTGAATGTTACTTGTTTTATATGGAAAAAAGTGGCTCGAAATGCCAGGTTTTAGAGAAGTAATTTGATTGGTTGGTTAATAATTATAATACATTTCGCGCCAGTTTGCGTTACAAAGTTCTTCAAACAAGGGGGGTTCAGGTTGTTATTTTTCATATATATATATCAGGCCTGGCGGGTTTTTCCGTATCCGCCATTCCTTCACCTGCACATCCACCCACGTTGTCTATGCCCTCCTGTGTTCTCTTTGCGGGTCTTTATATATCGGACAATCGGGACGCCGTATGGCGGACCGTTTTGCCGAACATTTGAGGGACATACGACTCGGTTTGAATACCCCTGTCGCCCGTCATTTCTGTTCTCCTGGTCATTCTTCCCTACATGTTTCAGTCCTGGGTGACCTTTTACGTCATGGATCACAGGCCTCACGCTTCAAGACTAAACAAATTGTGATTCCGCTCTTGGACACAACTCGCCTCCCCAATTTCTCTAATACCCCATCCATTATCACACCCCTACATTCCTATCGCTTTCTCTTTGCTCATAGCAACG
>CAXHJY010001618.1:45000-70000 GCA_964016885.1 Eledone cirrhosa | reverse complement strand
TACTAGAAATAACAGCCAAATCTTGCTAAAGTAGTAAAATACAAATTAGATTATATAATGAGAAATAAATAATACTTGAAAGGATAGGAAGGAAATTGTTGGAATGCCTTTGATCTTAAGTCATGTTGTTAAGCAATAATACCAATATAAGCAATGAATCATAACTCTGCTTCTAGTACTACGACGAATGTTTTATTGATCTAGGCGCAAGGACAACAATTTTGGAGGAAGGGAAAGTCAATTAAAACGACCCATGCAATGGTGGTACTTTACTTTATCAACACCCGTAAGGCAAGCTAACCTCGCCGAATTTGAAAGTAATGCTTTCTGATTTAGTTTTAGATACAAGACCAACAATGTTTGGGAAGAGGAAAGTCAATTAAATCGACCCGGATTCGTTACTGGTACATTATTTTATCGAATCCGTAAGGATGAAAGGCAAAGATAACCTCTGCAGCATTTGAAATCAGAACGTAAAGGGTCGTAACTCTAAACCATGAAGGAGGGAGTGCCTATGCTCTACCGATACTGCCAATGAACCGCCCATAATAATAACAATAATAATAATAATAATAATTGGTACTGGTACTTTATTTTATCAACCCCATATAGGGGACAATACAATGGACAGGGATAGTGGGAGTTTACATTAAAATCGTATAAAAAATGTACATAAACAATAACAATAAATATTAAAGGTACAACCAACAGAGTTCCCTAATAGTGGGGAGAACCAGCCAGTGGTGACTCAAGTACTACACCAATTCTAAACCACCTGACACTTCGTGAGCACCCAGGGAGGGCACCCCTCTCCTCTTTAAATCAACCAGCCTACAAGCGCATACTCAGAGTAGGCCATTCTTGCCACATTCACCCACCTTTTAGCAAATGTATAGAGGGGCATCACTTCCCTCTCCTACCGCCACCAGACAGAGTAAAACTGCCAGCCCTTTCTGGCTAAAAGAAGGTGGTGGGCGATCTTCACTATGTACTAGGTCAATGGGCGGACCCGTTCTACACGTGATAATAGTTGTTCGACATAACTCCACAAGTCAGTAATGCACGGGCAGTGGACGTTTGCGTGCAGAACGCTTTCGTCGCTCTGCGAAAATCTTGGCCGGGTCCGCCTCACCGCAATTCCGTGCCTGTAGAGTTTATCTCAAAACGACAGTGTCCTCCGGCAGCACTGCTAAGCGAAGGATTTCTGGAAGTTATCCAATGTCCCAGCTCGAAAGTCTTCCGGAACAGACTGGTAAGTTCGACTTCATCGATGCCCAAACCTCTCCGAGGCCGTCGTCGCAGTTGCCCACCACTAATCCTCTATATGATTCGAGTGTGGAAGTTCCACTGACGGCATTGCCCCGCTGGTAGAGGGAAGTGAGCGCCAGATTCCTAGTCTCGGTCTCTCCTTGGCCCAGGACTGCAGCTCAGTCAAAGAGACAAGTTGCCGAAAGGCCTGTCTCACAAACGGTGGCCACACCTGTTCACTATTTAGGTAGAATATCTGGAGAGTCCGTAGCCTCAGCTCATCATTAACCACGACATGCACTGTCCTCCGCTTAGAAGGGTGCTGGCAGCAGATGGACCACCTCATCAACGGAACCTGTCTCCTCTACAAGAAGTTGAAGAGGAGCCGTTCCAATCTGGCGAGGCGCGAATGGGGGCAAGGCACGATGGTCAAGCGGTAACAGATGACGTTGTGGTAGTACCCACACTTCGCCACGGGAAGACGAGGTTCTGTGTCTGATTATGTGTATGTGTTTGTGTGATTATGTGTGTATTTATTTCGGGAGTAGGTGTGGGAGTGCTTTCCTTATCTTCCTCTTGGGTGATTTCTGTCTTGGTTTTAGATGTTGATGGTGTTATAGCTGCTAGTGATATTACTTCTATTATTGGTGTATCCTTCTACCCTTAGTGACCACTTCTATTGCAGACCCGTCCTATAGGCTTACATAGTCCGTGATGTTCTTCAGCCGATCCGGCTTTATTTGCAGAAGAATCTCTAAGCACACACTAGACCAGTCTTCCTCTCGCTGTTTTAAGAAAGTCTATGAGGTTACTATTGATGTGCTCCTCGATCACACACCCCAAGACCATAAATCCAATCCTGATGATATCCGTGGAATGCGGTCCTTCACCGATCTTTTTCCTATGTGGGACAGGTACATCACAATGCGGTCCGTTTCACAGAGGTCTACCGCGTGTTTGATAGCAAAGATTTTGATTTTTAACAGCACCAAGATGGTGCTGAAATGTCTGCTCCTTACTATATACTCGATATCCTCTCGATATCTCATTTTAGTGCAGCCTCCATTTTAGATTATGGAGCCAAATCTGCTTTGCGGATTAACAATGAAATGCATCTAAATATCAAAGTTCTCCTTCACAATGGATTCAGTCGATAGTCGGACCCGTCCTACACGTGGCAGCAGGTGCTCGACATATACCATCAAGTCAGTAATGCTCAGACACTCAACGAGTGCGTGCAAGACGGTTTCATCACCCTGCGCATATCTCTGACAGGTCCGACTGACGGCACTTCCATGCCTATAGAGTTTATCCCGAACTGGCAAAGCTCCCTGCCAAGCCAGGGATTTTTGGAAGTTGTTCATGGGCTCTGGTCTGAAAGTTCTCCCGAAGAGATTGGCTAGTTGATTTTCATCGACGCCCAGAGTCTCCCCAAGGACATCGTCGCTCTTTCCCTCCACTAACCTTCAATAGAACGCCAAGGTGGAATATCCACCGATCGCATCGTCCGACTGGTCGAGGGCTGTGAGCGCGTCAAGACATTCCAGTAACCCTACTTGATTCCGTGAGTTACTTAAGAAACATTGAAAAGCATAAAGAAATACTGAAATATCACCTTACCGGAGCACAATGTGTGCCCAGTCCCCAATGAAGAATCCAGCTTGCTACCAACTGAGTGGGATTGAGATGACCACATCCGTCTCTACATGGACGTAACCGAGTCAGGACCACTAATATTCATATAATAAATACACATATTCATGTATGTATGAGAGCACCTGCGTACATGCGCATGAATGAACCCCACCTGGCGGAGTTTAAAGTCACAGCCAAAGACTATATGAAATAAATTTTACTTATCACCAGTAGTGAGATTGCTCACTAGTAAATGTTTTAATTTTCACTCAGCATTCTAGATAAAATAACAGATACAAATACATACAAACACGCACATGCACACAGACACACACACATACAGATACACACATACAGATACACACATACAGATACACACACACATACAGATACACACATACAGATTCACACACACGCACGCACGCACGCACGCGTGCACACACACACACACACACACACACACACACACACACACACACACACATATATATATATATAATATATACATATATGTAAGTATGTATGTTTATGTTTATATATATATTCAGTGCACAATGACCTACATTCCAACTACATCTTCAATATATCTATCTTACCTCTCACCCCTTTCATCACAATATGATATTCACGACTTTTGACAGCAGAACAGGAATGGAGCTAGCTTTCAACTAGAGTACACTTTATATTCATACATATATATATACATACATACATACACACATACATGCGTACGTACATAGATTTGTACTTACATATACATATACATTCATACACACATCACTATTTAATCAAATGTGTCTGATGATACGTAAAATACGCACGCGCACACACACACACACACACACACACACACACACACACATACACACGCGCACAATGAAACATATGCGCACTCACATAAATACGATTATAAATATCTTTCTTTTAAATAGTAACATTTACAGGGCTCGTCGTTAATTTCTTATATATATAAAATTCATCAGTTCTTTAGAGAAAGAAACCAGATGTGTGTTATAAAACTAACCAGTGTTTTTAATGTAAATACATGTACTTAGCCTGGTGTATTGAGTACTTCCTCTTAAATTGTGTGTTTTATTTTCTCGTTCTTTTAAGAGAAACACACTGCAGCAATTATACTTATAAATAATGTACACACACACACACATTCAAATACGTTTCTAGATACTCATACATGTATATACACATCGCTTCTCAATAATGTAAGAAATAATTAAAGTTATTTAGGAGCTATTGTCATTAATTTTGTATCTATCGTGTTCTCTTTAAGGTCGTGGGCAGTAATTTTATAAAGATTTGGCTGTTATCTTTAAACATTGAGATAACATGTAAAAACTTCACTCACTGGTTCCATATATACAAAATTGTAGTATGGTCCCCGAATGTGTATCTTGGCATCTTACATTTCGTTACTCTCACAATATATTTTAAATAGCAATCATTAACCTGATAGGAATCTCAGAATTTCCAGGAGGTTGAATTTCCAGAGAATATTTGTTTATAGGGTGAAAAATTCTTTATCATTATTAACTTCTTTTCTAGAATAATGTTATTGATTTTAATCTTGATAATGTGAAATTAATATAAAACTGTAATAATATACGGAAGCTGAAGATATCTCAACGATACCATACCAAACAACCCAGAGAGTACCGTATACACGTGTGGTTGTGGGTAAGTTCAAACAATGTCAATCAATCTACCCATCGAATATAAAATAGTTTAAGTAAATTGCGAGTATGTGCCCAAAGTTAAGTGGAATGTGAAAAATCTCCACAATCAATTGGAATATTCTTCAAAGAAGCAAGCAGTCGTGCCAAAACATTCCACCTTTCTAATGCAGAAAAAAACTTATATCCTGATCAAATTGGAAAACACACACTGAATCTCACGAAGAACTACACTAAGTGTGAGTGTGCACAAGAAATATTGCAAGATTTGTGTGCATGTGTGTGTGTGGGGGGGGGTCTGTCTGTGTGTGTGTGTGTGTGTGTGTGTGTGTGTGTGTGTGTGTGTGTATAGCACACAGTGTTCAAGGATCAGTCCATCTCCTGATCCCAACGGACGGGATGGGATCTCTCATAAGTATTTCAACATCATAGAAGAGTGTTTTAATAGATGCTTAAACTTTGATAAATATCTGGCCAGCCAGGAGAGTTTACCACATACATCAGACAAACCAGTAATCTAGTGTAGTGAACACTGAACACTATAAATACACATTTATAAACACAATACGTCATCGCCTATTTAAAAGTCTCATACACTCACGTTCCTTTGTTATAGACACCAAATTTTACTAATTATTTATGTCGAAACTATCACAAATATCTAATATCATGTACATGCATATACACAATTTTCTCTACACCCCCTCCAATAGACCCATCCTTGATAATAGATAATTAATCCGAAATATTCTGGGACTTTTAAATTGTAAAGTTAACTTTCAATCATTTTATTTTATTTTTCTTCTATCACTTTTGCTTTCTACCTCAATTCCCTTTTAACTTGGTACCTTGGCAATCCTAACCCACTTGCATTGTACGGCTTTCTAAACATACATACCCATATATATATACCATATACATATTGTATCCATTAGATAAATATTTATCAGCCACCATAGAGATGGCATACTTAAAACAACGCTTCTTGGGTTTAAGACATGACATGATCAGATTAAATCACAGAAAAATGTAAAACAAACGCATAGGAAAATATCCGTCAATTGACTTCTTTGAACTCACTTTCCAGCCACGTAACCTACAGGAAAATTAAGTAGCGTTCTATATTTTCTACGTATTATATAAAGATATATTATTCTCTAATTGGATAATATGCACATAGACACAGTATATCGGCACATCCATAAAAAATTATAATCATATATATATATATATATATATATATATATATATATACGTATGCATAATGGTAGCTATGGTGCTTCCATAGGCGGTATGCAAAAATTAGCACTCAATATTCATACAGAGCAGAGTGGGAATAGTATAAAAAACCGAAAAATCAGTGATGCTTCTGGACTCAGTTTATTGCGTGTTACAATTGTTTCGCCGGCAGGAAGATCCATACAGTGATCATGTCTCGAGCTACCTGCCGGCGAAACAATTGTAACACACAATAAACTGAGTCCAGAAGCATCACTGATTTTTCGTTTTGTAATACTATATATATATATATATATATATATATATATATATAACTTGGTCAGGCAAGTTGCTTTAGTTTGGCTGGGAAGCTGACGATATATTTAGCATCCTTCAGCCAAACACACTGATAGCCCTTTCCTTGTCAGTTAACGGTCGATAGCTGTCGCAAAAGATGCCTCTATGTAGGCTTAACAAAACCTGTTAAAACTAGAAAAATTTTGCAAAAATCAATTTTCAATACTGGTGTCTGTCATATTTTTTAGGAAGTCGAAACCTAAGTATTTTGGTCAACCAAAATATTTTCTAAGGGTGATGGAAGTGTAAGAATCGCAAATCTTTCTTGATTTAACAGTTAGAATGCTTAAAGTTCTTTGATAGTTATCCCCCCGTTTGTTCAATATTGGTTCCACTTTCCTATGAAAAAGTATATGATATGCTTCGAGGTGAATTATCCACCCACGTGGCATAGCTTCTGTTGAGCAGTTTATATAAAGCAACATCGGAAAATTGCGTTGACTTTTGTGCCTCTGGCTTTAAATCTATCGATGTTTCGTACTATATATATGAGTGTGTGTGTATGTGTATGATTGTGTATGTAGGCGTGTATACGTATATATATATATATATATATATATATATGTGTGTGTGTTTGTGTATGTATATATATATATATATATATATATGTATGTGTGTGTGATGTGTGTGTGTGCGTGTGTATGTGTACGTATAGAGGTATATATATGTACACATATACATATTCATATACAGAGGCAAAAAAATAGATTTCAAGACAATTACTAGTTTATATGTCGACAAAGATTGTATTTATTGGTAACAGATTCTAGTTAAATGTAATTAATTGTGGTAGTATACTGGTGTAATAAATATATATTATTTCTCTCCCTCTTTACACACACACACACACACACACACACACATATATATATATATATATATATATATATATATATATATATATATTGATGTAATTCAAATCAAGAACACAACGTACATTGATCCATATCGGAATGGCGGAGTATTTTTAGAATAAGGAAATACAAAGTAGTTTAGATGATACAGTGGCCACGTGATTCCGTGTAGTAACTAGTGCCATTCTCATCAGACAGCTTCTTACATAATAAGGTGTTACAATCATGAGGTAATCCTAAATTGAAGCGACAAGGGAACGGAATATATATGACATTTACACAGACGAAAAAACGTTTTCAAAGTTCGGCAGTTGCAATAGCGGGGCAGATCGTCCTGACGACAACATGTTGAGTACGAAAAGCATTGTCCCCTTTGCTTCTGCCGGGTACCGCCTGGTGGCGTTAGCTGCCAGTGTGCTATTCATAGCTATGGCTTTGTAAATGTTTATTTATAAACATACCGTATGTCTTTAGAAATACGAAATTCATATATATCACCTTGATCACTTTGACCCACCAGTCTGTCGGGCGTCACAGCACGTTGGTCACAGCACGTTGCTGCTTTAGCCATACGATGACGCCATCCCACTGGCTGGGCGGATAGGCCATAAGTCTAAAGTCTGTCTTAAGCCAGAAGTCTCATTTTGGCCGGTGCTTATTCAGGTTTCATGACGTGAAGCGACTGAGTGTACAAGACTGCCCCCTGGACAGGACGCCAGTCCTTCGCAGGGTTAAACCTCCAGCTATTGCTGGTACTCATTTTCAGCTGAGTAAAGTGAAACAACGTGAAATGAAGTGTCTTGCTCAAGGAAACAACACATCACCCGGTCCGAGAATTGAACTCACAACCTTTCGATTGCAAGCCTATTGCTCTAACCACTAAGCCATGCGCCTTCACTCATATATATATACATGTACACATATACATATTCATATACAGAGGCAAAAAATAGATTTCAAGAGAATTACTAGTGGTATTTGTCGACACAAATTGTATTTATTGGTAACAGATTCTAGTTAAATGTAATTAATTGTGGTAGTATACTGGTGTAATAAATATATATTATTTCTCTCTCTCTTTACACACATGATTACTTAACTTTTGTGACTCTTGTGTAGTCAAACTAACCAGTATCTTTGTGAGCCGGTTAGTTTAGCTCACCCTATAGACATCAGGGGATAAATACGTGTTTGTTTATGAAACACGCCCTTCGGTGTTTAGTGGAAATTAACATGGTGGACAAAAACTTTGTGTCCGCTAAATGGAATGGCCAGTTGTCCAAGAAGAGGAATAGGCAACATTAAGAAAACAATGATAGCAGCAGCAATAACAGCAACAATAACAACAACACTAAGAGCAACAGCCCCCGTAGTTTTAGTAACAATAACAGCAAATGCAACCAAAACTTAATATCTCATGCAGATGCCGAAAATGGCTTTCCACCACTGCCAATGTCTTCCATTGTTGATGCCACTGCCACTTATTCATACATGTTTATATTCTTCAAAAAATACAAAACTCATTATTTCTGAAGACGGCGGGTAGGGATGACGTATGTATATTTTCTTACTTTGATAATTTGTAATATATTTTACATAGATCACTAATAGAATGAACATACGGAGAACTACCCCCCCCCCCCCCCAGAAACGGTCGTAAAATAATGAGTTTTACTATAAATTACCCGTATTTTGTTTAATTTAATTGTTTTCACTATTTGTATTATTTTGACTCTGCTTCCAATGAATTATATCGTTGAAATTCTGTATTTTAAACTTTGCTTCACGACATCTTCTACATACGGATTACATTGAGTTCTTCATGCGGCTTCGACCATACCATTAATTGGTGGATTTATCTGTGTGTGTGTATATATATATATATATATATATACACACACACACACAGATAAATCCACCAATTAATGGTAGGGTCACAATAGACAAACTATCTGGTTCTATCCTTCCTTCTCACTCAACGTTAAAACCAATGTAGGCAAAAAGTTTCTGGCCCTCTTAGATAGATACTTTGGATAGATACTTTCCCATAGGTCATAAATATCGCTCCATCTTTAACCGACACAAAGTAAAACTAGAATACTTCTGCGCTAAGAACATGAAGGCCCACATCACCAACTGAAACACCAGTCGAACTTTAGGTACCCGGACAGACGCTCATCGATGAAACTCGCGAGCCACGTATGGTCTCTCAAGGACTCAAGTATAGACTACTCCATTCAATGGAAAGCCATCACTAAGTCCAAGCCATACGCAAGGAGCAATACGTCGTGTGGACTATGTATTGATGAACGAATAAATATTCTAAAGAGATTACGCAATAGTGATTGCCTAAACACGAGAAAGGAATTCTACACACGATGTCCACACGTCTGGAAATACCTCTTACATAACTACAAAGCTCGGGATTGAATTACAACAACATGCTAATTTTCTTATCAACTAGACACTTTCGAACTTTCGCAGTTATCTCCCTTACACCTCTCGCACCCAATTTAGTATTGACTGCGTGAAGTGTTCGTTTCTACGCATGTGCGTTCGTACCGTTGTCCTTCCTGTTCCGTATAACCATGTCCATTTCGAGCTGAGGATCTGCTAAGGTCAAACAATTGTTCTCGGTATGGTGAACTAACTGTTGTGTAACCACTTCTATATATATATATATATATATATACAGACGTACAGTAGTATACTGTATATTGTTGAACAAAAGGCAACGATGGTTGCCAAACACTGTAGTGCTAATATTTCGGGCTGTTTGTTTACAAACAAACCGAGCAATATAATAAATGTTCGTTAAACCCATACTTACATATATATATATATGTGTGCATGTATATATGTATATACATACTACTGTACGTCTGTATACATATATGTATGTACGCATACATACTTATATTTAAGTATCAGCCGTACTAAGAGTGAGAAATGAAATTTCATTTTTTCCATTTATCGTTTTCGGTACGTCCGGCCAACTAACTCACTCGATATGCAAATTAGGCTGCCCAGCCGTTAATATGCATGAGGAAAGTATATACTTTCAAACGTTCAATCAACTGACAGGAAGGTATACGGTGCTGATGACAGCTAATAAGCTAGAAACTAGTTCATCGTTCCTTTGTCAGTGTTGAACAAAATGGCAACGATGGTTGCCGAATACTGTACGGCTAATAATTCGTGCTGTTTGTTTTACAAACAAACCGAACATTATAATAAATGTTCGGTAAACCCATACGTACATATATATATATGTGTGCTTGTATGTATGTATATACATACTACTGTACGTTTGTATACATATATCTATGTACGTATACATACTTATATTTATATATATATATGTATATATATATGTGTGTGTGTATATATATATGCATACATATATATATAAATATACACACACATATATATATATATATATATATATATATATATATATATATATATATATATACACACATACATACATACATACATATACACACACACATACATATTATATATGTGTCTCTGTGTTTTTAGGTATATACACACGCGTATATATATTATATATTATATATATTATATACACACGCGTATATATATATATATATGTATATATATATATATATATATATATATATATATATATATATATAAGCGTGTATATATAATACCTAAAAACATTATGTATTATATACACATTATATACACACGCATATATATATATATATATATAAGCGTTTATATATAATACCTAAAAACACACAGACACATATATAATATGTATGCGTGTGTGTGTATACACATCGAGAATGTATAGAAGTATCTATGCATTTATACATGTATGTATTTGTGCGTACTCCACGTGTGACTTTAATTTACACAACTGAAGCCAATATTTCAAGTCGTGTTGTAAACGATGTCTAAATTTGTTTTCCATTTTTTTTTTTATTCCCGCATCTACTCCTTCTTCCACTTTCTGTCTTTGTTCTCCTAAAAGCGTAATACTACATTTACTTATGTTAGCCAGTCTCATATAAACCTAATAACGCTACGAGAAACTATTCTCATTCGTAAATCAACAAAGCAAAAGTTGATTTACAAAGTGCCAAATCTATTAATTTATAATCTAGTTAGTTTTACCACTTCTTCTTCTTCTTCTTCTTATTATTATTATTATTATTATTATTATTATTATTATTATTATTATTATTATTATTATTATTATTATTATTATTATTATTATTATTATTATTATTATTGTTGCTGTTGCTGTTGTTGTTGTTCTTCTTCTTCTTCTTCTTTGAGACTCAGTCATTGATGTTATTTAACTGGAAATTTTGTTATTTCTATTATTATTATTATTATTACTATTATTATTATTATTATTTGTTTATTTATTTATTTATTGCTTCGTGTCTCGACACAAGGTCATAAATCGTTCGGTAAGTTGTTCTATTTTCACACTGTTATTCAACCTAACGTACTTAACTTTTGTGACTTTTGTGTAGTCAAACTAACCAGTATCTTTGTGAGCCGGTTAGTTTAGCTCACCCTATAGACATCAGGGGATAAGTACGTGTTTGTTTATGAAACACGCCCTTTGGTGTTTAGTGGAAATTAACTTGGTGAACAAAAAGGTTGTGTCCGCTGAATGGAATGGCCGGTTGTCCAAGAAGAGGAATAGGCAACATTCAGAAAACAATGATAACAGCAGCAATAACAGCAACAATAACAAAAACACTAACAGCAAGAGCCCCCGTAGTTATAGTAACAATAACAGCAAATGCAGCCAAAACTTAATATCTCATGCAGATGCTGAAAATGGCTTTCCACCTCTGCCAATGTCTTCCATTGTTGATGCCACTGCCTCTACGCAACGACCTTAACCACAGCCAAAATAAACGCCACTATTACCGAGAAATAGAACTAGGAAAACAAAGTAAGACAGAGTTGAAAACAGTGTTAAAGGATGCAGAGAGTGGCACACTGGAAAATGACGTTTGATTACTTGCTCTTCAATTATCAGTTTCTATTGTAACCCTTTCCCAGTCTATTAGACCGTTCATTCTTTCTACATCTCCTAAAAATGAACTCAGTGTTTGGAACCTTGAATTCGAAACACTTTGTTCTTGTAATATTCTGGGATAAATCTCGCTATATATCCTATGATTTTATGGTTCGTTAAGAAATGATGATGTCGCTCCAAAACTAACTCAGACTTTTAACTCTTGTTGTATAAATAGGACTGATGCCATGACAGTCCCAGCACCAATACAACAATAATTTTAAAATTGTGGTGCCTATTTTTCCATATCACAGGGAAAATACTTAACAGTCATATTTTTGTTTATTTATTTATTTTATTATATTTTACCATTTTAATGAATTGATTTATTGAGTCTATCTTTAAATTTATTATGTTAGTCTGGGTGCAGAGATAGGTAAAACTAATGGAATGTACCCGAGACTATACATACATATATATATATATACGTACCCGTATTTCTGTACATCCCCAATATGCAAGATTCAGATTATATGTATGCATATATGCATGTATGTATATATATATGTATATATATATATGTATGTGTTTGTGTGTGTGTGCGTAAATTTCATACATTTAAAGATATATCAGATATACCAAGTCCCCATACATATATGTATGTATGTATGTATGTATGTATGTATGTATGTATGTAGAACCCTAGCTCGATAGATAGATATATGACATGAATAGGGTATGTATGTTTGTGTGTATATATACGAATAACTGCTACTTTTTTTTATATAAAACTTTTAATCCAAACCAGTGCCTGCAGTTTAATTATTTAATTACCTGGTATAATGTGGTGTAAAATGAAGATTTATGAGAGCGGCGTGGGGATTGTTAAATCCTAAGATGTAGCTACCTTTAGCTGGGCATATAAATCTATTCGTAAAAACTGGGTAGAATACAGGTGGCGCCAGTGATCGTATTACAACTTTCTTTCTCGCCATTTTTACTTTCTTTGGTTTTGTGGTTTTATCTCTTTCTAGTTTTATTTATGTGGGTGTTAACGAATATTGGTTAAATTTTATCGGGAAAAATAAATCTGCATATTTGGTTCAATTCCCGCTTGGCCCATTTTCTGAAATTTCCTAAATCGAATCAAAGCTTTCAAGTCAATGAAACATTCTCTTCGTAGATGCGATACGTGTTAGTAGGAGGAGTGAAATCTTTCACAAATAGCGACTTCCCGTTCGTTAGAAAGCTAAATGTTTGAGTGAACAGGATATCACGTTGAAGTTCTGCTCACATACACGTGTCACTGACACACACAATCATTCTAAACCAGCGGCCGCCAACGTCTCGGACTTAACGGACCACTAAATTCATAATTTAAAATCCCACGGACCACTAATATGAATTTTATTTTCTAAAGATAAATACATTAACATTTTTCTGCGGACCACCAACATTTTCTCACGGACCACCGGTTACTGACTACTGTTCTAGACTGCAACCAGACTTTTGAGTGATTGTCAGTGTTTCAACCATGAACTGGGTTTAAACACTGACTTACTGAGCTCGGAGAGCCGGAGCCAAAGACTAAAGCATTCAGACCGACACAGTGTTAAATGTATTGCTTATACATTATTGCTCTTCTCCACTTTCAATGTTCGTTGTATTTGTTGTTGTACAGTTTACATCTGCGTAGGATTAGCTCGCCTTCTATCATGGTGCATCTCACTAGATGTTTTCCTGGAGTTTTAATAATAGGTTCTGCAATCAAATCGTAGTTGTGTTACTTGTACAAGGCAATTAATATATTGATTTCTAACATTGGCAAAAGATCACGTATCTGGTATTTATATTTATCTGACCTGATAGAATGTTAAAGTCCTCCCAGGTAAAACCTGAAAGAAGAACATTAAAGGGATATAACACCTTATTTAGAAATATACTCGTTTATTCTAATGTCACACATTTAAATTCCTTAAATTATTACACATTTTAAAATGTTTATATAAAAATATGAGAATGTTGTCGATCGTTTTTTTTTTTATGTGCGTATACATCTGAAGACCTATATATAAATGTATATATATATATAAATATATAAAGTTAGAAATAGAAGCTTTCGCCGCATTTTGACTTAAGAGAATTAGCTTGATAATGGGGATTAAAACCCTCTAAATGGAAAAGGATGAGTTACTGTGAAAGCTAAGTCAATTTCAAACTTCGCTCGCTGTCTTCAAAACAAAACGCTTGCTTTGTCAAATATATATACTTAACATATATATATATATTTTAATCTGTTCTTACAATATATATATACTTTAATCTGTTCTTATATGGACACACTAGAAGAGGACACACTATATATATATATATATATATATATATATATATATATACATGGACACACTAGAAGAGGAAGACCAAGGTTAACGTATATTGATGTCCTAAGGACAGACACTGGTCTGTTGGAGACGCAGGACATGGCAGCGATAATGGGGGACAGAGACCGCTGGAGAGAACTCGTCCATGGATCTCGGGAATTTTACCCGCCTTAGATAGATAGATAGATAGATAGATATATATATAAATGTGTGTGTGTGTGTGTGTGTGTGTATCATTACCACGCTAAAACATTAATTTAATCCAGATATACCCGTCGAAACGGATTGAGCTCTGCCGTTGTGGTCCTGAACCTTTTCCTATATATATGTTATAAGAACAGATTAAAGTTTAACCTTTCACCCATACCGTGATCTTCTGTAGACGCAGAAGTAAATATTTCGAAAAACGTTACAACCAAAGGAAAACAGGAAGACGATATATAAGTAGAGATAGAGGTATATACCTGCGTACCCGTTTGTAGGTCTAGATGTGTATATATATATATATATATGCATGTATAGATATATGTGTATACATATATGTATGTATATGTATACGTGTATGTCTGTGTGTGTGTGAATTTAAGTATGAGTACACACATTTATATATGCATAGGTATATGTAGTTAAATGTGTATATATGTGTGTGTGTGTGTATATGTGTGTATGCGTGTGTGTGTATTTATATGTGTGTACATAATTACATGAATATGTATATGCGTGTGTGTATGTGTCTGTGTGTGTGAACGTAGTTGAATGTATTTAACTTACTGTACACCTATAATTCTTATCCTAGAATGTTCATTTCACCTCTATTAATAGATTTTTTTAGACTATTAGTTTCTTAATAACTAGAAAATCTCCTCCTGTGTTATACGTTATTAATGAAATAAGCTTCCATATTTTTTGTATTGTTTTTCTTAATATACTCTATTAAGGCTATTCTTAAAACTGTTGTTACTTCGATTAATATGTGTTAAATTTATGAGCTCTAAATGTATTCATATAATGTTATTTTAGAGTCTAATATATGCGCATTAGATTTTAATAGTCAAGCAAATAATGTTTAGTTAACGCACGCTATTACTAATAAGTTTTAGTTTGTACGTTTAGTCTTTCATAAAGTATTAACGTCTTACCAACTATATTTTAATTTTGTTTACGATTTCGGAGTGAAGATGTCTGGATGTTATTGGTAAATAATGTTATTTATGTTATTTAATGGATTGTGAGGAAATCAGTGCAAAGGCGAACAAAATAGAATTTCTTACAGTATTCAAAGAAACGTTGGTAAATCAATTAAATATTTTACTATAATTTAATCCTGATTATTTTATTCCTTTATATATGGTCTGTGATATTGAAAATCTACTGCGAGTGAAAATTGGGTTAAACTCTGAACTTTATTTTACCTATCTTGCTGTAGACTATAAAATCGCATTTGAGCTTTGAATTATATGGTTGTTATCAACTCGTCTAAACTATTATACATACATACATGGTGGCTGCCAACTCGTTTTCGAGTACGGCCACTACTTTATATCCATGTAGGAGAACCCCTACCGATGCGCTGAACGAGTGTGACTTTTTAGTCCAGCCAGCGACTTGAAAACTCTGGTACAAACACTACACTTGTGACAATTATTGACACATTGTGCTGGGCCCATGGTACCATGTGACGACAAGTGCAGAGAGATCTCCAGATATAAAGCAATGCCTGTGCCGTGAAGCTTTTATAGTGAGCAAAGGCACTGCACAAAGCCAGTCCCACTCTCTTAACCAAGATGATATTTACCAAAAATAAGAACAAGTCAACATCATTGGATACCATTAGGGTTGCAGGTGTTATATCAGAGTTTTCCTTCCTTCTTCTAGAATTCTGCCTTGACAAAGGCTAATGGGTCATCTCTCCAGCACAGAGACATCCATATAATACATACATACATACATACATACATACATACATACATACATACATACATACATACATACATACATACATACATACATGGTGGCTGCCAACTCGTTTTCGAGTACGGCCACTACTTTATATCCATGTAGGAGAACCCCTACTGATGCGCTGAACGAGTGTGACATTTTAGTCCAGCCAGCGACTTGAAAACTCTGGTACAAACACTACACTTGTAACAATTATTGACACATAGTGCTGGGCCCATTGTACCCTGTGATGACAAGTGCAGAGAGATCTCCAGATATAAAGAAATGCCTGTGCCATGAAGCTTTTATAGTGAGCAAAGGCACTGCACAAAGCCAGTCCCACTCTCTTAACCAAGATGCATACATACATACATACATACATACATACATACATACATACATACATACATACATACATACATACATATATATATATATATATATATATATATATTTTATTTTATTTTATAGAAGGAGCTTCTACAGGACTAGTACTGTTTCATTCAGATGAAATCTTCAGGAAACTTCTGGTTCCTGAAGATTTCATCTGAATGAAACAGTACTAGTCCTGTAGAAGCTCCTTCTATAAAATAAAAAAAATGTACTCTGCCATGTATTGAGTACCTTACTTACTGTGGTTATCCCCGACTCAACCCGGGACCTACGTATATATATATATATATATATATATATATATATATATATATATATATATATATATATATTATATGGATGTCTCTGTGCTGGAAGAAGGTGATTTTAATGGACAGTCTATCCCAAGAACAGAAGTCTAATAAGGCCCCTCCATTCATATTTAGATCGGGGTCACCATTCCTTCCATTCACTTCTTTTCATGTCAGGTGGCCAGTGCCAACACGTGCATTGAAGTCTCAATCAGGATATATGACTTAATCTTATCTATATCTAACGAAGGAAGAACTTGAGAGGATATAGAAGGACTTCAGATCAGCAAATAATGTGTCCCTGCAGACCATCCGCCGATTTCGTAATAAAAAACCCTCTTCCACACCTGCTATCAAGAAGACGCCCGGGGTTCTCCTCTCTTTTGAGAGGTGCATCATTTCGAGGTGGAGAGAATACATTGCTGCTCACCTAAATCTGATCACAACAGCATCATCCGGTGTACACAATATTCATCTGAGGGCGGTGACTAATCTCTCAGAGACTGAGGTCACAAGGGCTGTTAAATGTGGCAAGGTCGCAATCACAGAGGGACCTCGTTGTTAAGCCTCTCCCAAAAGGTCTATGCTAAGTGTCTGGTAAACAGATGCAGAAAGATGGACGAGTCCATGTTAGCTGATGAACAGTGCTCTTTTCACTCCGAACGCAGCACAGCCGACGAAATATTCACACTACTACAGGTCTTCAACAAATCGTGGGAATATTGCCAAGAAGTATATTTTTTTTTGCCCACATTGAAAATGCATATGATCTGCTGTGGAAGGTTATATAGGAGTATGGGGTCGATTGTCAGATTCTTGTTTTCCTGATGTCTCTATACGAATACCCATGTATTTGTGTTCGGATAAATGGTGCAAAATCGAAACCATTCAATGTGGGGATCGGACTCCATCAAGAGCGCGTAATGACACCTCTCCTGTTCATTATTTACAATGTAAATAATGTAAATAATGTAAATCACGGGGCCGAGTTCACAAGTGATGGCAGGCAGGAGGCTGAATTAAGTGCAAGAATTGTAGGAGCTGATGCAGTAATGCGCCAGCTTCAGAGTTCGGTAATCAGAAGGGAGGTATTACCTATGGTCATGAATCTTGGGAAATGACTGAAAAAATACGACCGCGATTACAAGCGGCCGAAATGGGATTCTTTCGAGAGGGTCTATGGAGTAACTTTACTCGATAGAGTGTGTAGTTCGGAGACCAGAGAATCATTCCAGTTAGAGCCGCTACTTCTCAGAATTGAGAGGTTACAGCTCCGATAATATGGGCATATGGTTAGACTGTCTGAGGAAAAGAATCGCTGGACATGTTTTACGGGCAAAACCAACCAGCAGAAGACCCAGGGATAGAGCTCGAGCAATATGCTTGGATAAAATCCCGAAGCATGGTTGGTCTTGCTTGGAGATTCAGCCGGATCAGTTGGAGACGGATGGTTGAGACAGGACCCGCTGGAAGGAGTATTTAAGGACTTTGCCACCAAGACCCTCCCAAGAAGAAGAAGAAGAAGAAGAAGAAGAAGAAGAAGAAGAAGAAGAAGAAGAAGAAATATATGTAGCGAAGGGACATGACTCTGTGGTTAGTGTTGCGCTTATAACCGTGAGGTCGTGATTCCCGGACCGTGTGGTGTGTTATATCCTTGAGCAAGACACTTTACCCCATTTGCTCCAATACATTCAGCTATATAAATGAAGTGTGACGTCAATGGTATCTTTATCTTTCCTTGGACAAAATCGGTGGAGAGGGGAGACTGGTATGCACGGGTGTCTGCTGGTCTTCCACAGACAAACTCGCCCCGACATTTGCCTCGGAGCGGGAACATTCTAGGTGCAAATTCCATGGTTATTCGTGATCAAACGGGTTTTAACTCCCACCCCGCCAACTATATATATATAGAGATAGAAAATAATCGACCGTGAGCGCCTACGGTTTCTGCTCGTGACTGTGTGAAGTCTCGATCAGAAATTGTAGATCACGGTCGAATACTTTTTTTACATATATCAATTCTGTATCCCATCATGGATCGAGTACTAATTTGATTAGTGATCTTTCCGAGTTTAGCACCCTAGACACACCATATATATATATATATATATATATATATAGATATAGATATAGATATATACTCGTATATACATTATATTAATAAATGGAAACTATATTTATAAAACCATAATTATAGTTTCCATTTATTAATATAATGAATATTTACTCCACTATACTGTTGAGTGCTTTATATCAGTTATAAAACTTTTAAGTTTGTTGAATTCCAACAAATTATATATAACCTTTGTATATATATATATATATATATATGTGTGTGTGTGTGTGTGTGTGTGTGTGTGTGTGTGTGTGTGTGTGTGTGTGTGTGTGTGTGTGTGTGTGTGTGTGTGTGTGTAGATATACTGGTGATAACTTATCCAAAATATAGTGCAACTCAAGTCATAAGGGCGAGTTTTAACATACTTTTATTAAGGCCAGTATTACAACGTAGCTATATAAAGAACGTATGTTCCATTGGCTTGTAGATCAACTTTTCCACCTATACTGGGGGAAATGAAACGGAAATAGCTAACCGTATATGCTGGTGTACAGGGCGACGGGGCTTATAAGACGAACCCCAAATTTCCAAGTTAAAATGTAGGTTTTCAGCTATATTCGCTGTACAAAACGATCTCCCAGCTCACAATCGTATTTTAAAATGTATTGTATTGAATTTATCAAATAAATTCAGTAAAGATATTCTAACTATCTACGCGTTCCACTCTTCTCGAAAGCGATCTTTAAACCGCTTATTGAGACACACATTCTTGCCAGTTGTTGTATTCCATATTCCCTCTGTTACTCAAGGGATAGTTGTGTTCCTTACGTTGTTGTATTACATTTCGATGGATGTTAATTATTTTGTCTCGAAATCTGCCGGTATTTTTTGTGCAATTTTAGTCTTTTGTCTCAATACCAGATTATTCCTTTCCATGAGCCTAGTACTACAATGCAGTGGTCTTGAAATCCTTTGCTGGAATCTGGGCTGGATTTAGCCCTCGTATGTTCAAAAATACATATATTATTTTGTGTCATTACATAACCATTTTGACGATATTCACGCACAATTTCTATTACATGATTTTCAAGTAGCGGCCACTCTGTGGTGGCTGTACTTAATACACAATTGGTCATTGGAATGCTCTTTAATGCGTCTTCATTTTCTCGCCAGTCTTGAATCATTTTTTCTGTTACATCATGGCGTCTTCCAGCAGCCAAGTTAATATGTTTCTTGGTAAAATTTACTGCTTTTAACTTGAAACATGCTTCATATTTCCTTCTTTTACCGGAAGTTGTTGGGGCCATGATGGGCTCTTGTGATAGCTCGATTCTAGTAATTTTAACCCTGATAAGGCTAGTAACAAAGTGAGAGCCCGTACCTCCCCATGTGCCGACAAGAACTGACTATCGTGCTAAACTATGATTACCAGTCTATTCCTTGAATTTACCACATTATAACGTTAATTATTACCGTAAATATCTTTTTTTATGGACGCTCTGGCAGAGCGCTATGTCTGGTATGGCGTTTTGAACGATCTAAGGCTAGCAGTTGTTTTGTTTACAATGTGTGATGATGGTTTTGGGTTTCTCTCTTGGCAAATGTGCGTTTTATTATTGTCGTGCAATCATGCCACATATTATATAACGTAAGGGTACTTTTATTACATTACACTTTTACTATTTTATTATAATAATCTGAATTAAGTTATTTCAGTAGAAAATATTTGTCGATAGTTATCAAGGCAGGGATGAGCCAACCGTCACAAATCTCCCATGCTAACAACTTACCATAAGCTACATGATTTAAGGTTCACATTTTATATATGGAGTATAAGACGATCCCCTATTTGTGTGTATGCGTGTGTGTGGGGGGGGGGGGGGTAGATTCAATGGTCACCTTGCACTCCGATATATACGGTAAATAAAGTAGGTAAATGGAAGAGCGACCAACGGCAGTGTATTAAAAGAAGGATAGAGAAAGCAATTAAAAATATGGAAACAAACTTTTTTAGAACCCGTAGGAAAAGGGGGTTACTTTGTGCTGAAGTCGGAATAGAGATATTTCATGTAAAAAAATGTTTTAGGAATAAAAATATTAATAGAGTTAGTTGTTATGGAAGCAAATTCTTTAGAAGGTGCTTCGTGGCGTTGGGAGAAGAATTCTAATGGAGTATCTAATGGTCTATTGTTGGTGTACACACTTTTAAGTATCCAGGATCTCTCGTCGTTGCATAATCTGCAAAATTTGAGCCCATTTACAAATTATTGTCATGAAGCTTCTTCATTGATTCCCAGAATGGTTTGCATGAGTTAAAGCACGTGTTGGGAGGTTTTCCAGGTCTTCATAGATGGGTAGATCGAGGTTTAACTTGATAAGTGCTGTTTCGCGAATCATCTCCTGAAGCCGCGTGTGAGAATAAGCTATATGAGAAAGTGTAGGCTGCCACTGAGTAGGTATAGATTTCAGTGAGCCAGATACAGTGTGTCTGTGAGTGTGTACGTGATTGTGGTTTCGTAATTTGCACATCACTGTATATAAAGTTATGACAAAAGAAAATTACATTTTTTGACGAGCGAATGAAATGAAATGACGCCAAAAGAATCCCCCAATAGGAAGAGCACCAGCCAAGGATAATTAGGAAATTACATGGATCCAAGATACCACAGACTACAATAGGCAAGTGTCTCTCTATTTCTTTCAGCCTACAGGCGCATTTTTAGGGTACGCCCATTCACTCGTTCCATTCTTGTTACAAAAATGTTTGGGTAGTTGTGGTCATTAGGTACATTGTGGCAATAGTTGAATGGAGAGAACTAGGAAAGATTGCCAAGTAAAATGCTGATGGAGAATGGAGCAATATATAAGAAATCAAATGTCTTGCGTTTGTACGTGAATGAAAGAGGTCTTGTTGGAATACAGGAATATGATGTAGAGGAAATGAGGTCGGTGTATTCGTATGCTGTCATTACTGAGAAAAATCTGCAGTGTATTGCAGATGGGGTCTGACTATCAAAAGAACGTATTGGCAGGAAGATTGGTTACAAGAAGAGAATTTTAAAAGAAAAAGCTGAAAGCAAGAAAGTGATGCCGACGAACTGTCAGATTGAGATGGGCACAACGGAGGTTAAGACAAGCACATCATGGGATTGGCAAACTAGGGGAAATTTAAAGCGGGAAACAGAAGATTTACTTTGGCTGCTCAAGACCAGATACTCAACACAATTTCAGTACGACATAACATTTACAACCAGATACATTCAGAGACGTCGATGGTGTGGGCGAAGGAGGTAAAACAGTCAAACACATTGGGAGTGCCTGCATAATGCTTGCACAAAATTAGTACAAAAGGCATCGCGACAATATATGCAAACTCCTTTACTGGTTCTTAAATCAAAAGTACAGTATGTAATTGTGAAAAGATTGTACGAGCAAAAACCAGGAAAAGTGTCTGAAAACGAAAATACCAAATTCTTATGGGACTTTTGGTTCAAACAGATAGAGTTATTTAGCCCATAAAGCCTGTTATCACTGTTGTGGATAAGATTGAGAACAACTGTTGGATAATTGATGTGGCAGTACCAGGGGATTATTTTATCAGAGGAAGGAAAACCAAAAGATTGTCTACTAATTGAGAGTCGAAATTGTTAGGGTCTGGGACAAACAGTAAATGATACTAATAGTGATAAGAAAATTGAGATCAGTCACCAAAAGCTTAGTGTGTTATTTGAAGAAAATTGGCATTTCACAAAAAATAACAATTCTGCATCAATCAGATTTGTAGGGAACTATGAAAATGTTACGCAAAATGCTTTCAGTCCGAAAATATTTGACATGATTGGGAGATTAAATATCACCAGTCTAAAAAGAGAGCAAACTTGGAATAATAATAATTGTTTCTACTTTTGGCACAAAGCCAGCAATTATCGCAATACATTACTGGTACTTTATTTTATCGACCCCGTAAGGATGAAAGGCAAAGTTAACCTCGGCGGGATTGATAATAGTTTCTACTTTAGGAAAAAGGCAAGCAATTTGAAGGGGAGAGGAAAGTCCATTAGATCGACCCCAGTGCATTACTGTGGCTTTATTTATCGACCCCTAAAGAATGAAAGGCAAAGTTAACCTCGTCGGGATTTGTACTCAGAACATAAAGGGCCGCAACTCTATACCACGAAGCATGTTGCCCAACATTCTACCGAAATAATAATTGTTTCTACTTTTGGCACAAGGCCAGCAATTATCCCAGTACATTGCTGGTACTTTATTTTATCGACCCCGTAAGGATGAGAGGCAAAGTTAACCTCGGCGGGATTTGAACTCATACGGTAAAGGGGCGCAACTCTATGCTGCAACGCGTACTACCGGTACTGCCAATCCACCGCCCTGAAATAATAATTATTATTTTGTTTCATTTGTTCTACCACCATGCAATGGTGGTCTTGCCTCTCTTTCCTCTCTCACTCCCACTACCTTCTCTTTCTGGACTGTTGGGCTCTCTCTCACATTCTCTCTGTTTTTCTACTATCTGTGCCTCTTATTTTGTTTTTACTTCACCTATAACAACACTTCCTTAAGCAGCACTTCTCTTGGACAAACCTGGACACCTCTCAAACACCTTAGTGCTGCCACTACGCGTCTCTGGTAGACCAATGAAATACCATGGATGATAGTAGTAGTCCCTCCCTATCACCTACGAAATAATATAGTAGCCTAGAGTCAGAGAGGGGGCTGAAGCCTCTTACTATGTCTGGGATGCTGCTGAACTATCATTCATTGGGCAAACCAAACGGAATCAAAACACACAGTAAATTCTTTTAGTGTATGGATGGAAGGAAATCCAGAAGGGTGACGAAATCTGGATGAAAACAAACTTGAAAATGTAAGAAAAGACATTCTTAAAAAAAAAGAAACTAACAGATGCAAAGTTAAATGAAATTAAGAAGAATGTTAAAAAAGATTTGAGAATACCAACTTTAAAAATGGATAAATATGTGACAGAATAGACACCACAAAACGTATTGCCTACGTTATCACCAGGATAGATTTCACAGAACATTGAAAGTACCAGAAACACAACAGAGTAGGGTCAAGCTGAAAACCAGATTGACAATATGGAAGAGGGTACATCTACTCATGAACATAAAGACCAGATAGAACAAAGAAAACAAGAAATTATCAATGAATTTGGGAAAAGAAAAAAAAAATCATTAGTATGGGCAAAAGAGCCCTTCAAAAATTGACAAGCAACAATCAGAACAAAAGGTACATAACAACTGTAAATCAGGCTGTTAAAGCAATAATTGAAGAGATGTAGACTTATATGTTAGAATTGAATGAGATTATTTATGCAACAACAACGGTAATAGAAAGGAAATGTTATCTAGCGAATGTTATCTAGCAAACGTATTCAATCATGAAGCAATCAAGTCAACGAGAGAGCCTCTATGTTGTTGATAAATTGTTAGAAATAGGAGCGAACTATTTCTTGAATTGCACGCTATCCCCATATTTGATAAGACAGTCATAAATGCTCAACATACGAGAAATACAAAAAGTGACTAAAACGCCTGCGATCTAAGATAGGCAAACTCAGGGCTGTGTTCAAACTAAATATCAACAACAAAGGAGCAAATAGGTCAGTAGCGTTATATATGCTGATGTTGTTCTTACGGTTCACATCTGCGTAGGTTTAGTCCTCCTACTTCTGAAAGTATATCTTAAAAAATCTTTCCTGTGATTTAGGATACCCAGTCCTTATTTACACAATTAATTACCGGTGTACAGGATGTAGAATTTGAACTCAAAATGTATAGATCAGGAACATATTCCTTCAATTCACCACACTGGACTGGGGCTTTATCATTGAATATAAAATAAAGTGGATTTTGGTGGGTTTTGAACCCATTGTGTTGTGAGCTGAAAGAGCCC
>CAXHJY010001618.1:10000-42500 GCA_964016885.1 Eledone cirrhosa | reverse complement strand
ATATTTAGCCTGAATTAGTTATTGGTTATAAATCTGATAAAAGATATTAAAAAATATTTTAAAATATAAAAAATTCTGGAAAATTATCGGAAAATACTTTTAAAATACTTTAAAAACATTTAAAAAACACTTTTAAAATATTTTAAAAAAATACTTTTAAAATATTTTTTAAATATTTAAAAATATTTTTAAAAATATTAAAAAAATATTTAAAAAAAACTTAAAACCTTTAAAAAAGATTTAAAAAAAAATTTTTTTTTTTATTTTTTAAAAACCTTGAAAGTTAGTAAAAAATATTTTATACGAGATAAGTAGATTTTTTTTTTAAATAAGTAATTTTTTTAAAAATAAGTAATTTTTTAAAAATAAGTAATTTTTAAATATATGAAATATTTTGGAAGTAAAAATATTTTAGAAGTAGAAAATAGTAAATAATGAAAAAAAAAAGATTTAAGAAGTAAAAAAATAAAAATAAAAAATAAAAAATAAATAATTAAAAAGCCTTAAAAAATATTAAAATTAAAGTTAAAATTAAAAATTAAAATTTAAAAACTTTAGGATCTTATATGTATAAAATTTAAGAAATTTTAATAAGTGAAATTATTAAAAGTGAAAATATAGCAAACAATATATGGAAATAAGTAGAAATATTATAAGTGTAATTATAATTTATATATAATTATAAATGTTGAATTTAGGCGATATTTACAAGAACCAAATAAATTCGTACGTATATTAATAGAGTTCTTACATTTAAGTATGAAGAAAATTTCCTCAACACACAATTTGCAAAATCTAGATAAAGCTGTGTTTTTTAGTAGGCAGGTGCTAAGTAATTATTTCCCAAGTTAAAGAATAGTCCGTATTTTTAGATTTTAAGTTCCATATCAGGTCTGATAGAGAAGTTGAAGATTTTTTACCAATATTATTAAACGAGCATTCGTGATTATTAAAACGAGCTTTAAAGCTGTAGGAGTTGAACCTACATAATTAAATATATTATCACTGGTTTTGACTGTGCATTTAATATCATGGTATATATATATGTGTGTGTGTGTGTGTGTGTGTGTGTGTGTGTATATATGTGTATATATATATATGTATATGTATATATATATATATATATATATGTATATATATATATATATATATATACACACATATATATATATATATATATATATATATATATATATATATATATATATATATATAACGAAGGAAATGTGGTAAGGAACCAGATGGACCATAACGCACCAAAGTACTCAGCCGTCGGGGTCCTACTCGTTCCTATATATATATATATATATGTATATACGTAGGTCAGGATGCAGGGTACACAATCTAACTAGATAAACGATAAGTTTGTTTCGAGAAATTGTGTATATACATCTATACATGTACATGTATATACGTATATGTATATATATATATATACACACATATGTGAAATCTCGTCGGGATTTTAAATATCTCTCTACCCATACTGCATCTCCCTATGCATCGAGTACTCCGTCTCAGCCTCGCAGGCACATACACACACACACACACACACATACACACACACACACACACTCTCTCTCTCTCTCTTTATATATATATATATATATATATATGAACCTGTTATTTTTATCTGAAGACATTTTTCCCATTCCATCCCGCCCGTCCCTCAATATATATATATATATAAATGATGATGCGGTCAAGCGAAGAAATGCTAGAAAGGTAGCTTATAAAACAAGGTAAAGACCCTTAAAAGACGGAAAAAGATGTTGCTCGATTACATCATCCTTTATACTTACACACACACACACACACACACACACACACACACACACACACACACACACACACACACACACACACACACACACACACACACACACACACACACACGTACATCCACCCATACATATAGAATTAACGATTAACTGATTAATTTAATTAGATGATTCTATTGATTGATTAATTGTTTGTTTGATAACTTTTGGTTGAGTGCTTAATTCGGTTTGTCTAAGGGAATTTCATTCCTTTGTCTCAAATTTGAATTCACTGCCAAAGCGGGGGTTACCTCCCTTGGAAAAAAACCACGTGTCTATAGCCAAATTCACTGCTAGAACACCCCGCGGAGGCTAAAGAACACAAGACTTGCTGAAGAAATAAATCCTTTGTTCTGTCGTCAAAAACCATTAACTTGCAGACCCCTGCAAGCAGAATTTGTCGATCTTGGATTTGCAGAAACCTAGCGCTGATGTTGTGTGCTGTATGTGATGTATATCGTGTGCTATACGATATGCATTGTATATTCCATTCGGTCCCAGCGTTCTGTCCAGGTCAGTCTAAAATCTTTTCCTGAGTCCTGTATTTTCGTTGCTGTGGTAATGCGGCTGGACTGCCGATCGCTATATTTGATTTGCTAAGCTGTCTAAACGTATTGTTATTACTCTGGAGTACTATTCCCATTCGAGTGCTAAAGCTACATACCGAATTTGCATTCGTTAGCTTGGCCGCAAACTAAAGCTTCGTTAATGCTGTACTAAAATTTGTATATATATATATATATATATATATATTTATATATATATACATAGATATACATACATATATATACAGTTCAAGAATAAATGACAAACAGTTACAAAAGCAATCATATATATATATATATATATATGTATGTATGTATGTATGTATATAATCACATATTTATGTATTTATTTACACATATATGCAGGTGTCAGGAAATTGTCTCTTTAGTAATATAGGTTAATACAGAAATCCTTATTTTCTCTCTCTTCTTTTTGGGATGATTAATACACAAAGTGTTGAACTGATGTCAAATGTCAAGAACTTCCGAACTGTTGTTGTAGATATCCTGAAGATCTCATTTAAGGCAGATGGCATAATCTAGAATCTGCCCATATTTGGAATTTAGGTGAATCCAAGTAAACTTATGAGCGTCTCTCTGGTGGAAAAACGAGATGTAAATGTTCAGTTCAAATTCAGTGCAGAGCTGGAGAAGGTGCAGTCCATTGCCATTCATATTTCCGAGATCGTACTTTCCCGTTTAAATTTTACATCTCTCTCTCACTCTCTCTCTCTCTCTCTCTCTCTATATATATATATATATATATATATATATATATATATATATATATATATATATATTTATTAAAATAAAAGATTAAGTTTAAGCAAAGAATCGCTGCTTTCACCCTTAACGGGATCTTCTGAAACTAACAAAGTCAATCTGTAAACGCAGAAGTGGATATTTCAAAAAACGTTGCAACCGGAGGAAGACAGGAAGACGATACTTTGGTTCGTGAAAACGTTCGCTGGCAAAGAACGGGAAAAAAACGAATAACACGTCATTAATAGGAGCGGTGAAAAACTATTACGCGCAAAGACAGAACCACGTTTATGGTATAAAAGTGGTCGTAGACTAATGTTCTCTTAGGTGGTTCATAGAGACGTTCTCCGGCAATGAACGAAAAAAACGAAGATAATACGTCATATGTGGACCGTGGAGAACAATAGCACGCAAAGACAAAACCACGCAAATGGTATAGCATAGTCGTAGACTAAATTCTAACTAGGAGACCGAATGAATCTCTGCTACAGAATTAAGAACAAAGTAAATAAATACAATACAGAAGTAATAGAAATAAATAAATACATACACGCAAACAAATACGTACATACACAAGCATACGCAAAAACTTACCATAGGTAAACAAAACCACGCACATGTAAATATGTGTGTGTGTGTAAGCGTGTATACAAATAAATAAATAATTATATAAACGTATATAAATAAATAAATACGTATATAACAAGCGCACACACATACCTACATGTAAATACACGAATGTTCGGAGACGTAAGTCAACCAAAACATGAAGTACACATATACACACGCCCTACATACGTACGAACCTACATACTCACACAGACGCAAAACTCCCGTATACACATAGCCGAACCATATGTACCAGAATATATAAAAAAAATATACGCCATAACAATCAAATATACGTACTAGAAGTTATACGTACCTTCACAAAACATACGGATAATATATACTTACCTATGCAAATAAGTAAAGGTATAAACAAAACATATACTTAGCTCCCACATCGAGACGTAAAATGTCCGAGTATAGATCGTACTATCCGTTAGGGTATAACGTGGGGCTGTAATACAGGAAAGTTTTGTGCAATTTATGTTTACAAGCTGAAATTGCCTCAGATATTTTGTTTAAGATGTGGTCTGTGGCGTAGAGTATTTCCAGGGCCTCAGCGGCGCAGAGGTCACATGGTCTTTTATTTCCGTTATACCATCTAGCCCTAGCTAGGATCTCCCAGTGTAACTTATATTGGGTGTGGTTGTCTTTTAGACTCCAGATATAAGCTGAAAGTGACGTCATATTCCTTCTTAGAGGGTAACGAAAAGAATGGGTATGCATGTAAAGACGCTGCTTGAATCTATTGGCAGTTAACCCTATGTAGGCCTACGGGACGTGCGTGTTACAACCTTACATTTGTAGACAATGTTACTAGAGAGGCATTTCCCGGATAGGGGGCAATCAACCCGATTCCTACAATTACAGTTACTACTAACTACAGGGTTGCACGTGTTCCTACGGCTAGGTAGTTTGGCTAAATGTGAAGCTGTGATGTTATGTGCAAGGTTAGGAGTCGTAGAGTAAGAAATTTTAATAGTATTTCTATTAAAAATTTTACTATATTTATGTGTAGGGGGGAAATGCTTCGTAATAAGGGAAAGAAAGATCTTAGCTAATGGTGTGGCCACCTCCATATTATATGGTGGGTTATACCAACAAATGCGACGGGATCTATTTCTTCTAGGTCTATTTTCGTACTCTGTATATGTTACCTTATCGACAAATCCACTCCGAGCAAGAGCTTCATTGTAATAAATGGAATGGTCGTGGAAAATACGCTCGTTGGTGGAAAGACGGGAAAGCCTCAACGAAACGTTTCTTACCAGGTTCTTGGTTATGCTGGCAGGATGGTTGGAATGCTTACTTATGTAATTAAGCGTATCATTCGGCTTTCTATACGGGTATATTATTATTACTATATATATATATATATATATATATATATATATATATATATATATATATATATATATCACATAAGACACGGAGAATCAGTGGTGCGACGAATACAATTTATTAGACATATTACAATCGTTTCTCTGCGGCCAGCTCGAAGCACGGTCGATGTAATAATCGAATCTGACCCTGAAATCGCAAGGTCCTCAGATACGCCTCGATTCTTCGAAGCAGATTTCCAACAGATTTCCAACTTTCTTGTATATATATATATATATATATGTATGTGTGTGTGTGTGTGTGTGTGTGTGTGTGTGTGTGTGCGTGCGTTTGCGTGCGCGCGCGTGTGTGTGTAGATGGATAGAGAGTTGGATAAATAGAGATATGTAGATATCTAGGTTTCTTTACACATATAACCGGAGCTAATTGTATAAATGTTTTCCGTGTGTATATTCTTTTCTGAATAGAACGGTAAGAAACTCTCAGAAGAGCTGGCCAGCAGAAGATTTTCAGAGAAGAATCCCTCCATAAGCGAGTGTTTCCACCCTTGTGGAAACAGTCGTTTATCATCCAGGTCATGACACCTGGGTGCCATTCTGCTGACATTTAGCCATTCGGACTTGCTGTGTATTTAAACCGTATGGAAATTTTGGTAACAAGATCTAGCTGGAATTCCTCTCCGTTGCCTCTGCTTTTAAACTTATATCTAAACGCCTTCTTGAATTGGAAATATAGTGTTGGTAGCCATGGCAGCGGCGAGACAACATCAGTATCGCCAACACTAAAAACCACGACCGACACAGAGTACCTTACCTTGGCGTGCATGAAAATACAAACTTTGTGCCTCTCACATAGTATGGAGAACGTTTTTGTTCCTCCTCGACCTGATATAGCTGGGGCTCCTTTCTGCCGCCTTTGATATTGCTTTTCAGACTTCGGTCTTTGTCTTCTCAGAGACTGAAAGTTGTTTCGTGAGATTGTAAGCAGATGTGCCCACAAATCTCACACCTCAATGGAAAGAACTTTGACTTGGAAGTCGGCTTCCCTTAGGCTGTTTTTCGGTCTTGAATACGGGCGCTTCTTCTAATCTACTTTCAAATGGCACAGTAATATAAATCAGAAGCAGTTGTTTTGGTGAACTGGAATGGAGTACAATATCCAGCATCAAACCACTATTTCTGATTATTTTTGGTTGTTTTGCTAATTCTGGAGGAGCGGGGGGGGTCTTCTGTAAAACTCCTAGTCAGAAGATTCGATCGAGATGCTTCCGTATATCAGTAAAAATTAAACTTTTGTATGATATTAGCTCACCCTTAATTATTGAGTTGGTGGCTGGGTATATGTGAGCTATTTCTAGCGTCATTTGATGCCCGTCACATGGTCTGTGATATACAAATATTTACTTGGTTGTTTGGTTGGTTGGCTGGTTGGTTGGTCTACGCAAGCGTGTAATTTTACAACCACGATTGCTTCGTAAGTATTTATTCCGTTTACAACAGATAAATAGTATTTTTATATTTTCAAAGGAGAAATTGTATTCTTTAGCATTGTCTGTTTTATGAAGTCAATGCTAATTCTTGACAATTGAAACCGCGAGATTATTGGTGAAGCTGGCTTTATTTTAAGTTGATTTACTAGAAATCTATTCGTAGATAACTTTGTAAAATGTAACATAGACATGCGTGTGTTTCTGTGTGTGTATGTGTAAGTGTGTCTGTATGTGTGTGTACGTGTGTGTGATTGCATGTGTGTATATATGTGTGTGTGTTTTTATATTCCTTAAATGAATTGACTCGTAATATACACGCATACATATCCACTAAGAACATAATAAATGTCTAAAAAGTTCATGTAGAAATGAATACCTATATCTATCTATTTACTTCTCTCTCTCTCTCTCTCTCTCTCTCTCTCTCTCTCTCTCTCTGTATATATATATATATATTATATAAATATATAGATTTCTTTATTTACCATAAAGGCATAAAAAGAAGGGACAAATACAAAGGGGGAGTTTACATATAATCGAGTAAAAAGGGTGTAACATGAAAATAATCGAAAATAACCTCAAAAGGGAGGGGACGTGATGGGGGTTGCACACACCCCCGAAAAAGTGTGCAATCCTTTGCCCGGGGAGCACATGGAGAAGGTGCTCCCTTCTCCTTTACTTCTTTACCTACAGGATGGTATACAGAGAAGGCCCATTTACACGAGCCATTCTCGCCACTATCACCCACCTTTCATAAAACTGCCTGTGGCAAGCACCTCTCTCTCCATTCTTATCCTTCTTCCGAAGTGATATCGGAAGAAGTAGACCAGACTATGGCCAGAGAGGAAGTTGCCTGACCTCAGACCTTTCAATCGTGTCCACCAAACAACCTCTTTCAACATGGCTATTACGCACAGAAAAACCGCCTTTGCTTCCTTTGTGAAGAGGGGAGGCGGTTTGATTGTCATCACGGACTCGGCGGTCAATTTAATCGGCGCCACACGCGACAGCAGTCGTTCGGCGTAGCCCCACAGATCAGCCACGCCCGGACATTGCACCAATGCGTGCGCAACGGTTTCTTCGTGACGCACGCATCTAGGGCAAATCTTTTTTGAGGGATCCCTGCCCGGGCGCCCGTGTCTGTAGAGCCTCTCTCGAACGGGTAGAGCCCCCCGGTAGGACTGCCAGGCCAGTGACTTCTGGAAGTTGTCCATTGGTCCTGGGCCGAAAGTCCTACCGAACAGGCTGGCCAGTTCGTCTTCTTCCATGTCCAGCGACTCTCCAAGGGTGTCATCGCCCCTGCTAGCCACCAACCCTCTATAGAATGATGAGGTGGATTCTCCACCGATGGCCTGGCCAGAGAGCCCTGAGCGCCTGAGCACACTCAGTGTGCCAGTCTCCCAGTTTTCTGGATCTTTGCTTGACCCAGGACTGTAGCTCGGTGAGCGAGACGAGTCTCGGAAAGGCTCGTTTCACGAACGGAGCCCACACCTGTTGACCAGTGAGGAATACCTGTAGGTGCCGTAGCCTTAATGCGTGCCTACGCATCATCAACCACGGCATCCCCAGCCCTCCTTTCGAAGGTTATTGGCAGCAGATGGATCTTCTCACCATAGGAGGGCGCTTCTTCCAAAGAAATTGGAAGAGCATGCGTTCCATGGTGGTGAGTGTTTCCTTAGGACAAGGCACGACAGTCAGGCGGTAGTAAGTGACGGACGCTATGTAAATGTTCGCCACCTCCGCCCGGCCTTTTAGGGACAGCTTACACTTGGCCCATTTCTGGGTTAGTGCAAACACCTTGTTCGTAACCTCGTTCCAGTTCTTTTCCACCTGGAGGTCCGGTCCAAACCAGACCCCAAGCAACTTTACCGGGCCCTCCGTCCAGTGTCCGACGACACCGTCAGGAGGCATCGGTCTGCCTCTCCACGTTCCGAGTTGCAGCCCGATGGATTTTTCCTGGTTCAGTTTCGCTCCTGACAACCTTTCGTACTCCTCCAGTAAGGTACCGATCGCCTCGATCTCCGAGTCGGTCGATACCATTACTGTTACGTCATCGGCGTAGGCCGACACCGCTTTTCTCAATCCTGGTTCCAGGGGGATACCCTGCAACAACTCCAACTTCCTCAGTAAAGGCTCGAGAGTCAATACGTACAGAAGGGAAGAGAGAGGGCACCCCTGTCGAATGGATCGTGTGATTTCGAACGGCTTCGAAAGGTAGCCGTTCACCTTGATCCTAGAACAGATGTGGATGCTATGTAAGGCAGTGATCCAGCCTCTGAAAACAGGACCGAACCCAGCCGCCGCTAGCACCGCATCCAGGTAACCATGGTCGACCCTATCGAACGCCTTAGACTGATCCAAGTTGATCAGGGCCCCACCGAAGCCGGGTTTGTTGCCAACCCTCTCTATGATGTATCGCATGAGGTGGAGGTTATCGTGAATGGACCTGGATGGGATAGCACATGTCTGCGCATCTCCCACCAGGCCACCCACGACAAGCGCCAACCTCTTTGCTAACACCTTGGCCAAAATCTTTAACTCTGTGTTTAGCAGGGTTATGGGCCGAAAATTATTTATACTATCTCCCCTGTTCTCGTCCTTCCTCACCAGCGTGAATACGCCCTTGGCTACAGAACAAGGAATTCTCCCGTTCTGCTGCCAATTGCAGTAGACCGCTTCGAGGAGTTCGGAGAAGAAGACCGGCATTGCTAAATAAAGTTCGTAAGGTATACCATCGAGACCTGGAGATTTGCGTCTGCTGCATTGGCTCAGCGCATCTCCGATCTCATCAGCCGAGATTGGTCCCTCTCAGGACTCTGCCTCTTCGCTCGAGAGACGCGGCAGGCCGTCGAGGTATGGACCGAAATCCACGCCCCCGCCCGGACCCTCGCCTCCCCGAACAATCGGGCAAAGTGCCTTTGAAAGACCTCGCACATCTGCTTAGGCTCCCGGATCACCCGTCCATCTTCGTCTTGCAACGACCGGATGGTGGATCGATTTCCACTCTTAGCTTCTGTCACGCGGGCCCAGCCAACGGCTTTGGCCCCCTCATTACCTAGAGCACGTATTTTACTTCGAATGACGCAGCCTTCGTGCTTTGCATCGAAAAACTGGTTCAAGGCCGTCCTCGATGCCAGCACTCTGGCCACATCTTCGCTCTTGATTGCCTCTGCTAATTTACCTGTTAATTCTTTCTCGTTTCTATTCCTATCGGCAGCTAACATCTTGCTATAACTTATTGATTCTGTTCTAATCTCTCTTTTGAGAGATGCCCACCATCGGTTGTTGACGATTGCACTCGTCAACCTCTCCTTAACTAATCTGCTAATCCGGTTTCTGTAAGTCTCTTTTGCCGGTAAAGACAAATTAAGTTTCCAGTAACCGGGACCCTGTTTATGTGTTTTCTCGAGATTGACTACGCAGGTCACTAATTTGTGATCCGTGTAGCCAACCGTGCGCATTTCTGGACAGTTTAATATGTCCCTATCCTTACTTCTAACTAAGACTCTATCTAAGTACGATCTAGATTGACCACTGTGGTTTCTCCAAGTCCAGGTAGGCACAGTTGGTAAATCTAGTCGATATCTATCGACCAAGTTAAAACGGTCGAGTAACCCCTTGAGGATGTTACACCCCCCTCTATTAGGACATGCTCCTGCATAGTCCCAACGTGCATCTAGGATGTCATTCCAATCCCCCGCTAGAAGCAAGGAACGCGACGTTCCCAGAAAAGTCTCCAATCGCTGGAAGAAGTCGGGCCGTTCAGCTCCGAAAGGGGAGTAGACGGCAACCAGTCTCAAGGCCGCACTTTCACTACTGCCAACGTCTAGCACCAACAAACGACCCTCCGGGTCCGAGTGCACAACTTGTACGGCAAGACCCAGGTGTTTTTGCAGCAGTACGACAACCCCCCCCCCCTCCAGGTTGACAGAGAGATGCATGCACCTCAAAGTCATCGAAGGTGGGGGCCAGCTGCCGCACGACGCTGATTCGAGTCTCACAGATAACCATTACATTTATACTACATGACCTGAGGTCATTTAGAAGCTTTGCTTGCTTCCAAGTTGAGCCCAGGCCACGTGCATTCAAACATCCTACTCTTAACACATCCATGTGGGCGGCAGAGCCAAAGGAGAGTGTAGAGACCTACCTTTCCGCTTCCCGGGGTTCGGGTTGCACGACTTCCATGGGGTCGGGGGTGTTGGGTGAAGGGGTGTCTTGTGGTGGTGTGGGGTCGTCAGTGTGTGGTGTGGTTGGGGTGGTTGGAGTTGTGTTGGGGAGGGGAAGGGGAGGGGGAAAGCTTTTTAGTAGGACGCGGTTTATGGGTTTGACAGAGGGTGGTCCTACGTCCTCCTTAAAATCCTTTTTTAGTTTTTGGTAGAGGTTCATTGGGATCTTTATTAGTTTTAAATGTGGGTAGTTTTCCGAAGAAACAAAGTTTACACCTTCGGTTTGTACCGAAGGATTATTGTATATGAGTTCATTTAATTTATTATTGTTTCTGTTGATGTAAGTATAGTGTAATGTCTTTTTTTCGGATGGTGTGAGTGTTTCGAAGAGGGGAGGGGTAGGTTTGGTTTTGTTTGTTGCTGGAGGGGTGTTTTCTGTTTTGTTGGATTGTGTTGACATTTGGGTGGGGGTTGTTTGGCCTTGTGTGTTTTGTACATGTTTTCTTTTTTTCCTTTTAATCTGTCTGAAGGACTCCGTTTCTTCCTCCGAATTCGTTGGGTTATCTTCAGTGTTGGAGGAAAGAGGTATGTTTGCTGGTAATGTTTCCGTGTTGGTTTTCTTTTTGGGGGAGATGGATGTCACTATGTTAGACTGTGTTGTGTGTTGTGTCTGCGGTGGTTGTGTTGTTTTATTGAGTGAGAGGTTGGGTGGGCCTGTATTTTGTTTTGGGGTAATGTGTTGTGACTGTTTGTGTTGTGGTGGTGTTGTGGTGTTACTGAGGGACGGGTTGGGTGGGACTGAGTTTTGTTGTTTGTTTATCTGTTGTGGTGGTGGTGGTGGAGCTGGTGTTGGTAGCAGGGTTTTCTTTTTGTTGAGTTGGGGACAAGCGGCCTTCAGGTGCCCTCTGCCTGCACAGATATGGCAGGACGGCCTTCTCCCCTCCACGCTAATGTTTATATACCCGTGGTCCTCTAATAGGATTCTGTCGGGTATTTGGGCGATGCGTTCAGGCTTCATTTGCACTACCAGCTCTATACCTGTTCCACTGAACGCATTGCCTGTGGTTTTCCCAATGGAAATCACGTTGTCATTCACTGGATCGATGAAGCCAGCTATGAGCCAGCAGTAGTCCACATCTGGCATCATTGCATCCAGCCATATGCGTTGAGTTCTTTTACCCATATAAGATGGATAAAAGGTAAAATTTTTCGAACGAATCGGTGACAAAGCACATTTTTTTGCCGCCGATTCGTTCTTCATGATAATTGCTAGGCTTCCATACAGTCTGTCTTTTCTTATGAAAGTGGTTTCATTAAGTACTTCTGTGAGTACTGTTTTGATATCTGCTTGAGAAGGCTGTTCAGGTCTTTTTGTACTGTTGTTGATGGTCCGAAACTTGACTGTTCGGCTTTCAATGTCTTTGGTGAATTCTTGAGGCATTTTTACCGATAAAATACCATTCTCTCCTTCACTTATGTATTGTTTGGCGTCTGTGATCCTTCGTGCCACATCTGAAATATTTTCCGGTATATAAGTCAAAGATTTCTTTGTTTTCTGTGCAAATGAAATCTTGTCGTCTGCTTTGCTTTCTGATATGGTGTTATTTTCAAATGTTATTTTTGTGTTTGTTGTGTCTTTGTTTGTGTTATTAGTATTGTCATGCAATTTTTCAAATTTTTTTTTTTTCGTTGTTGGAATCCATGTCCAGATTTGTGTTTTCGTCATTTTTTTTCTCCGCAGATTCGTCTGTTTTTATTTTCATTTTTCCTTCCTTCTCTATGACGTTAGTTGGGAAGGAAGGGGGGGACTAAAGCGTGCGAGCTTACAACTCTTACCGCTGTCCCCCCACCACTATTTTCGTTCGCTGCGTTTAACATTTCTGTTAGACGATTGAAATTTTTTTGCCACAAAATTTTTTAAAACAGGTTTTTCACCTCTAGGAGGGGTAAAGATGAGCTGACCCACCGCCTGACAGTTCAGACGGGGCGTCAAGCTACACAATTGTATCAAAATTAAGTTTGAACTCACAAATTTTCCTGAATAAATTTGAACAAAACTTCTGCGCGAAGTGAATTACATCCACACTGTAGAACAGACGACAGCTAGATTATATATTATATAAATATATAGATAGATAGATGTGTATATATATATATATATTTCATATTTCGTTTCTGAATTTGTTTAACAAGATTCTTTATATATATATATATATATATATATATATATATATATATATATATATATATATACACATAGTTTTTAGTTTCTCTTGATAGTTTACATAAACCTATGCTAAATGTATGTGTATGCAAATGTGTGTACGACTGTTCTTATACATGAATGCACTTCTGCCTATGATATTGTGTTGTACTTTAAGGTGATTGTGTGTTATATTTATGTCTTACAAAGTACATGACGTTTACTAATGTATATTTAAGCTAATGTATATTCAAAAGTGCAAGCAACATTCGCCATCAAATTCAATTAGACAAATCCAACATTTACACAGTAATTAATACATGGACAAATAAATACGTGGGCATAAGTATATGTTAATCTTATATATGTGCACGCATATATAGGAATATATATATATATATATATATATATATATATATATATATATATATATATATATATATATATATAAACATATATGTAGATACACACATATACGTGTATATTTATATAAATATAAATACACACACACACACACACACACACATTTATATATATATATATATATATATATATATATATATATATATATATCCGGGAGAGATGACCCCTTAGCCTTTGTCAAGGCAGAATTCTAGGAGTAGGAAAACTCTGATATAACACCTGCAACCTTGATGGTATCCAATGATGTTGACTTGTTCTTCTTTTTTTGTAAATATCATCTTAGTTAAGAGAGTGGGACTGGCTTTGTGCAGTGCCTTTGCTCACTATAAAAGCTTCACGGTACAGGCATTGCTTTATATCTGGAGATCTCTCTGCACTTGTCGTCACATGGTAGCATGGGCCCAGCACTATGTGTCAATAATTGTCACAAGTGTAGTGTTTGTACCAGAGTTTTCAAGTCGCAGGCTGGACTAAAAAGTCACTCGTTTAGCGCATCGGTAGGGTTTCTCCTACATGGATATAAAGTAGTGGCCGTACTCGAAAACGAGTTGGCAGCCACCATATATATATATATATAAACATGTATATATATGAGTACATATATATATATGTATATATATACATATATGTATACACATATATATGCATATATATATGCATGTATACATATACATATATAAATATTTATATATATATATATATATATATATATATATATATATACATAAATACACACACACATACATTTATATATATATATATATATGCAGCGAAAGTGGAGGAAAAGAGAGAAAGAGACAAATTCATTAGGGGTCGTATATATGTTTAGGTGAGGAAGCAGCAATTGCTGAAAAATGCCCTCTTCTCACCAAAACCCGTCACTCCACTACGCTGTGATTTCCCTACCTAGCAATTTCCACACACACACATACATAAAACTGTTTATGAACTTAGCTGAACAAGTTTAAATATCGGTGAGTTCGTACACATACCTACACATCATATTGTGAGCATGCCCCCTTTGGAATTTCTTGATCTTTTCATCTTTGTATAGAGTGGGAAATGGGGATTTTTCAACGTCAACTTGGATAACGTTACATATTAATTAGAAAGAAGGATTAATTAGTTACTGATGTCAATTACTGCTTCATATACATATGAGAGCATGAATTGGGAAATATGCGTAGTGCTTGTGTATATGTGTTAGCTATATATATGTAGATATTTAATCTATACAGACACACAAACATCCACTACCACTTCAACTAGCATATATATATAGACAGAGCGAGAAAGAAAGAGAAAGTGTGTGATGAGTGAGATACAGATAGATAGAGTGACTATGTGATATATATATATATATATATATATATATATATATATATATATATATATATATATATATATATATATATATATATATATATATATATATATATATATATATATATATATATATATATATATATATATATATATATATATTATTTATATATATATATATTAAAGAGTTAAACAAGATTCAATGAGTACATCAAAGAATGGGTTTTACAGTAGATTGGAAGCACTCGAGAGAAAAATATGTTCCAGAGTTATTAATATAATATTAAATTCAAATATTAATAAAATAGATGTTCTTGTGATCAATTAAATTTTATTATACATATTTCAGAGGTACGTGAATCAGGTTCAACAGTACGTCCTCATCAGATAAAATAAAATGATACATGACATACCCTGAGTTGTTAGATGGCTAAGATTTAATCAAGGTAGTGATTAAATCTTAACCATCTAACATCTCAGGGTATGTCATGTATCATTTTATTTTATCTGATGAGGACGTACTGTTGAACCTGATTCACGTACCTCTGAAATATGTATAATATAATTTAATTGATCACAAGAACATCTATTTTATTAATATTTGAATTTAATATTACATATATATATATATAATATATATATATATATATAATATATATATATATATATAATATATATATATATAATATATATATATATATATATAATATATATATGAATAAAGTTAGTCCTTCATCAGTGATCTTCTAACCATCCTCGGTATTTCTTCGCTTTAAAGACCATATACCTCCGGTTGGTGCAAGCAACGGCTAAAGAAAGTCGTTGGGACACGTAAATAAAGGGAACAGCGAGAGTGTAAACAAACAAAGATGGTGAAGCAACGTCTACGATTTCACAGAACTTATGTTCACTGAATTCACAGAGCAGACGCCTTCTTCCTCCCGTTTGACCTGTGCGGAATTCCTTCCTTGCTCACATTACAACGAGGTTTGATGGTCTTTATTCTCTCTCGTTCACGATTTTATCGAACTTATATTCATGGAAATTTGGGACTTGACTCGTTCTTCCTCATTTTTCTTTGCTTCACCATCTTTGTTTGTTTACACCCTCGCTGTTCCCTTTATTTACGTGTCCCAACGACTTTCTTTAGCCGTTGCTCGCACAAACCGGAGGTATATGATCTTTAAAGCGAAGAAATACCGAGGATGGTTGGAAGATCACTGATGAAGGACCAACTTTATTCATATGTAACCCATTTGCAACCCTGCAGCACGTTTATTCTCATATTCCTATAATATATATATATATATATATATATATATATATATATATATATATAGAGAGAGAGAGAGAGAGAGAGAGAGAGAGAGAGAGAGAGAGAGAGAGAGACTGTGTGTATGTGTGTGTGTAAATGTGCATATAGATACATTTATACGTATGAGTATATAACAAATCACGCAAATAAAGACACACTTACGAAAATATACACTCACAGATAAACATTCACACAAACACACACATGCGCACACAGAATGACAGCGTTCGATAAATGGGGAAATGGGAAGGTAAGATGAAGTATAACTTTTAATTTACTTATTTTTAACAACATTGTGCAACTCTTTTTTTTAAACTCATTTGTTGCTACAGGTTTAACTCACAGTTGTATGAAAAATATAATAATATAAAGCTAACAGAACGAAAACACAAACAAATATATGTTTATTTATTAGCCACAGGGGCACAAAAGAAGGGGACAAATACAAAGGGGGAAGTTTACATACAATAAAAACGTGTAAATACTATCACAAATACAATTTAAAAGTTAATCGATTTTCCCCAATAGGGGAGACATTACATATGGGTAACACATACCCCGAACAAATGTGCAACCCTCATCTCCAGGAGTACAAAGAATTGTACCCCTTTCCTCTCCTCCTCTTTTTCCTCAACCTACAAGCTGATATAGAGAGAAGGCCCATTCACTCGGGCCATTCTCGCCACTCTCACCCACCTTTCATAAAACTTGCTGTGGTACAGCACCTCTCTCTCCATCCTGATTCTTCTTCTAAAGTGTTATTTGAAAAAAAGAATCAGTTGTTGGCCCGAGAGAAAGGTGTCTGACCTCAGCCCTTTCAAACTTGTCCACCATACAACCTCTTTCGCCTTAGCTATCACACAAAGGAAAACCGCCTCCCCTTCGTTTTTGAAGGAGAGTGGCGGTTTGATCATGACAATGGCCTCGGTGGTCAACCGGATTGGTCCCACCCGCGACAATAGTCGTTCTACATAGCCCCACAGGTCAGTAATGCCCGGGCAGTGTATGAATGCATGCGCGACGGTTTCTTCGTCTCGCACGCACCTCGGACATATCTTTTTTGAAGGGTCCCTGCCCAGGCGTCCATGTCTGTAGAGCTTGTACCGAACTGGTAGAGCTACTCGGTAGCACTGCCAGGCATGGATTTTGGAAGTTGTCCATCGGACCTGGACGGAAGGTCCTACCGAACAGACTGGCCAGTTCGTCTTCCTCTACGCCTAGAGTTTCACCGAGCGCGTCGTCGCACTTGCTGCGGATCAACCCTCTATAGAATGACGAAGTGGAGTCTCCACTGATCACCGGGCCCGCCTGCCAGTGGGCTGTGAGCGCCTGAGCACATTCGATGTGCCAGTCGCCCATTTTCCTCGGTCTTTGCTTGACCCAGGACTGCAGCTCGGTCAGCGAGACGAGTCGTGGGAAGGCTCACCTGACGAACGGGGCCCACACCGGTTGTCGGGTGAGGAATACGTAGAGATGCCGCAGCCTGAGCGCGTATTTGTGCATCGTCAGTCACGGCAACACCATCCCTCCGTTGGAAGGATGTAAGCAGATGGATCTTCTCTCCAAAGGAGCCTACCTTCGCGAAATGAATTGGAAAAGCGCGCGCTCCATTTTGACGAGCGTTTTGGCTGGACAAGGCACGACGGTCAAGCGGTAGTAGATGGCGGACGCTATAAAAGTGTTCGGCACCTCCGCTCGACCTTTCAAGGATAGTTTGCACTCCGCCAACTTCTGGGTGAGTACAAACACCTTGGCCGTCACCGCGTTCCAGTTCTTCTCCACCTGGAGGTCCAGACCAAACCAGACCCCGAGCAGCTTTACCGGTCCTTCCGTCCAGCGTCCGACAACGCCATCGGAAGGCATCGGTTTGCCTCTCCACGATCCGAGTTGCAAACCGATGGACTTGTCCCGGTTCAGCTTCGCTCCTCTGAACCTTTCGTATTCCTTCAGTAAGGTGCCGACTTCCTCGATTTGCGAGGCGCCCGAAACCATTACTGTAACGTCGTCGGCGTAGACCGACGCCGCTTTCCGCAGCCCGGTTCCAGAGGGATGTCCTGCAATAGCTCCAACTTCTGCAGTAGTGGCTTGAGAGTCAGTACGGACAGAAGGAAGGGCATCCCTGTCGAATGGATCGCGTGATACGGAACGGCTCCGAGAGGTAGCGTTCACCTTGACCCTTGAGCAGATGTTGCTGTTGTCGTGTATGGACCTGGTCGCGATTGCGCATGTCTGCGCTTCTCCCCCCCCCCCAGGTTCTCGACGACAAGCGCCAGCCTCTTTGCCAACACCTTGGCCAAAATCTGTAACTCTGTGTTTAGCAGAGTTATGGACCGGAAGTTGCCTATGTCATCCCCCTTATTCCCGTCCTTCTTGATTAGTGTGACTAAGCCGCCGGTCACAGAACTGGGAATTCTCCCGTTCTGCTGCCAGTTGCAGGAGACCGCTTCCAGAAGACCGGAGAATAAGTCTGGAATTGCTACGTAAAATTCGTAGGGTAGACCGTCGAGACCTGGAGATTTGCATTTGCCGCATTGGCTCAGCGCGTTCCCTATCTCAGCGGCTGAAATCGGCTTTTCGCAGAACTTCGCCTCGCTATCCGAGAGTCGCGGTAGGTCGTCGAGGTATGGACCGAAATCCTGCCCGAACAGTTGAGCAAAGTGCCGCTGAAAGGCCGCACACATCTGCTTCGGCTCACGTATCACGCGTCCGTCTTGGTCCTTCAAAGACCGAATCGTGGACTTGTTGCCAATTTTTGCCTCCGTCACTCGGGCCCAGCTAACAGCTTTGGCTCCCTCGTTTCCCAGAGCACGTATTTTGCTTCTGACAACGCAGCCCTCGTGCTTTGCGTCGAAGAACTGGTCCAAGGCCGTTCTCGTTGCTAGCACGCTGGCTATGTTGCCACTTCTAATTGCCTCTTCTACTTTATCTACCAATTCCTTCGTAGTCCTATTTCTATCTAACGCTAATTCTTTACTAAAAACTAACGAGTCTAATCTAACTGCCCTCTTGAGAGAGTACCACCATCTGTTGTTGACTATGGCCCCTGTCAAGCGCTGTTTAACTAAAGTGCTAATCCGTCTAATGTAGGCTTTGCATGTCGGTAACGACAAGTTCAGCTTTCAGTAGCCGGGTCCTTGTCTATGGGTTCTATCAAGGTTGACCAAGGCAACCATGAACATTTGTGGACAGCTTAACATGTCCCTATCCTTATTTCTAACTAGAACCCTATCTAGGTACGATCTAGATGTTCCGCTACGATTAGTCCACGTCCACAGTGGCACAGTCGGAAAATCTAGTCGATATCTATCGGCCAGGTCAAATCGGCCGATTAACTGTTTGAGGCTGTTACACCCCCCTTTATCGGGACATGCTCTCACATAGTCCCAACATGCATCTAGGATTCCATTCCAGTCCCCCACTAAAAGCAAAGAGCGGGACGTTCCCAGAAAAGTCTCTAGACTTTTGAAGAATTCTGGCCGCGGTGTCGCGGATGGGGCATATGCGGCCACCAACCTGAAGGCTCCACCTTCACTACCGTCAACGTCTGGGACCACTAGTCGACCTTCCGGGTCCAGATGTACCGTCTGTGTTGTGAGGCCCAGGTGTTTCCGCAGCAAAACGGCAACCCGGCCCCCACCCCCCGGCTGACAGAGAGATGCGTAGATCTCAAAGTCATCGAAGATGGGCGCCAGCTGTCGCTCGCTGTGGATCTTGGATTCGCAAATGGCTACTACATCCATATTGTGCGACCTGAGGTCGTTTAAGTGTTTGCCCTGTTTCCAGGGCATACACAGGTCGCGTACATTCACACATTCAACTCTTATATTGGCCATGTTGGTTCTGAAAAGTTAAAAGATGATGAGAAGAAAATACTCACCCTTCGTCTCCCAGGCATCAGGCCGTACGATTTCCATGGGGGTGTTAGAGGGGTTGTCTGGGTGGCTGGTGGTTTCCGGCGGGGTGGGGACGGAGATGTTTGGTGGGAAGGGGGTGCCTGATGGGGTGAGGTGTCTTGGCTGGGGGTGTCTGGAGTGAGGGTGGGGAAACTTTTTAAAAAGACGCGGTTAATGGGTTTAACACAAGGATTACCCACGTCCTTAGGAAAGTTTTCCTTTAAAGACTTATAGGTGTCCGTATGTACCCTAATCATCTTTAAATTAGGTTTGTCTACACAGTTCGAAAAAGTTTTCCCTTCGGTGAAAACCGAAGGGTCGTTGGAGATGACCTCAATTAAATTTTTGTTTTTACTGTTTATGTATGTGTAATGTTCTTGTTGTGTTGCGGTGGTTCTTGTGGGAGCTTTCGTTTTGTTGTAGGTGTTTGTGTTTGGAGTGATGTCGTGGTTTTGTTTTCGAGACGGGGCTTTTTGTTTGTAATGTTTGTGTTGTTTGTGTTGGTGGTTGTATGTTTGTAGTGATGTTTTTTTTTTTTTGTTCTTGTGGTGTCTTTTCTTTCTTTTCGAACGGAGAGGCTCTTCCTCATCGTTACTTGGTGATGATGTGGGGGCTTCGTCCGTTGTGGTGTCTGTGTTATTTGGAAGGAGTATGTTTTGGGGTGCTGTTGTGTTTGTGGGTGTTTTTGCAGTGATTTTACGTGGATGGGGTTGGGTGGGACTGTGCTTGCAGGTTGGTTTGTTGTTCTTGTTTTGGTTATGTTTGCGTGTTGTTGTTGTTGTTGTGGTGGTGGTGGTGGTTGTGTTGTTGTTTCGGGTGTTGGCAGTAGTGCCTCTTTTTTTGTAGTTAACTGAGGACAGTAAGCCTTCAGGTGACCACTGCTTATACACAAAGGAAAGGGAAAGGAAAAAAAAAGAAAGAGAAAAAATACATAAGTAGGTAATACAACCATCTAGGACCACACACAACAAAAACCAGGCGAAAGGGATGGACAAACGAGCTGCTACCAGAGCAAAAGATAACGATATAACGAGGAACACTGAGAAACCTCTTTAATAATTTTTGAGGCAAGCCAGAACGCTCGCAGCGTTACCTCGAGTGAAGGCAAGATTGACATGCTGGAACAACCCAAATGCCCTCCCGAGCATCACCAGTTACCTCTGTTTCGCGAGCCCCCAGTGAAGAGAAGAACCTCGCTGTCAGTAGCCCAACTCCCCCAAACGTCTCGAACGCCACAGGCTGGAAAATGTAGTTAGTTGACAGAACACGGTATTTTAGAATTTGTTCCGTTCAGCTGCAGATGCTGTAGCTCTCGCCCTTACCGCTGCATCCAGGATGTAGGAAGAAGAAAAAGAGTCACTAACTGTGAGGTCGCAGATAAGACACCTGCTTCTTGACCAGGGGCACAGCGTAAGACCGTCAAGTCCATCAATTCTGGACAACCCAGACCGTTCTAAAATTCAGGGGATGTTTGCCGGGCCAAAGATCATAAGTGATAATAGGACAATGTGGCGCGTGCATGAGAGTATCGGCGTTCTTGAATTAGAGACGTGTGTTATATATATATATATATATATATATATATATATATATATATATATATATATATATATATATATATATGTGTGTGTGTATGTGTGTGTGTGTGTGTGTGTGTGTGTGTGTGTGTGTGTGTGTGTAATTGTGTGTGTGTGTGTGTGTGTGTGTGTGTGTGTGTGTGTGTGAACGTGTGTGCGCGCGCGCGCGCGTGTTTGTGTCACCGTTTTTAAGTTAGAGACATATATATGTGTATATATGTGTATCCCCTTCCTTCATTTTACACACATACATTCACACAAACACACACACATTTTGTGACGGACGGATGGAAAGAAGTCGCACAAATGTATATACATGTGAATGGAGGTCCACTGGAGCAAATAGAGAAGTTCAGGTACCTCAGGGCCGTGTTCCTGAGTGATGAAAGGCAGGAGGCTGAATTAAGTGCAAGAATTGCAAAAGCTGGTGTAGTAATGCACCAGCTTCAGTAATCAGGAGAGAGGTAGGTGTAAAAGCCAAAGTCACTATCTTCCTGGTATTCCTGCCAACCCTTACCGAGGGTCATGCATCTTGGGTAATGACCGAAAGAATACGATTTCAAATACAACCGGCCGAAATGGAGTCCTCCGAATGGTCTTTGGAGTAAAGTTACTCGATAGAGTGCATAGCTCGAAGATCAAAGAGTCACTCCTGTAAGAGTTGCTACTTCTCCGAATTGAGAGATCACAGCTCTGATACTATGGGCATGTGGTTAGAATGTCTCAGGAAAGAATCGCTGAACAGATTTTACAGGCAAAGCCAACTGGCAAAAGACCCAGCGATAAACCCTAAGCAAGATAGTTGAATAACATCCGTGAGCTTGGCTGGTCACAGTTTGGGATTCAGCTGGATCAATTAGAGATGTTTGCTGCTGACAGACTCGCCGAAAGAAGTGTGTGAGAACTATTCTTCCCCCACGGCCCTCTCAGAAATATGTGGGCGAAGAAGAATATATCGTCAATTTACTTTTCAATTTACATATCATATCTATATGCATATGTATATATATATATATATATATATACGTATAATGCCAATATGCACACTACATATGCTAGCAGAAAACCACCCCAGGGCGGTTCTTCTGCTAGTAATAATAATAATAATAATAATAATAATAATAATAATAATAATAATAATAATAATATTAATAATAATAATAGATTGGATGATCAAACTCGTTTTGAAATCACATGATTGGATGATCAAACTCGTTTTGAAACACGAAAGCACCAAAAGATCATATTCCATTACAAAAGATGCACAAAGATACAGTAATGGACTACAAATTTCAGAAGTCCCATTTACTGCTGAAATGGAAAACACAGAAAAAGCAAAGCAGGTAAAAGTAACTGCAAAGAAAGAACTGCTACAGAAACTGGCTAAGAAATGGCAAGAAAAGCCTCTGTATGGAAAATACCCACAGCGAGCTAACAATCCTGATGTTGACAAAACTTTAACCCATCAGTGGTTGGCATCCTCTGGACTGAAATCGGAGACTGAAGGACTGATTATATCGGCACAAGATCAGTGTCTGCCAACAAAAAATTACCAAGCCAACATAATAAAAAATGGGTGCAGCCCATTATGCCGTGTATGCAAAAAACAACCAGAGACCATATAATTTCAATGTGCAGTCCTATAGCTCCAACCGAATACCTAAACAGGCATGACAGAGCTGCACAATACATACATTGGATAATGTGTAAGCATTTTGACCTGCCCCATCAAAAGAATTGGTGGGAGCATCAACCACCTCCCATACTTGAAAAAGATCACATCTCAATCTTGTGGAACTTTAGCATCCAAACAGACCGAAAAATAGATGCAAATAGACCTGATATAATATTGAAGGACTTTCAAAGGAGGGTATGCCTGCTAATTGATATGTCTGTTCCAATAGACAAGAATGTATCTATAAAAACATTTGAAAAATTGAGCAAGTATAAGGACCTGGAGATAGAAATTGGAAAAATGTGGAAATTGAGAACTAAAACAATACCAGTGGTTGTAGGCGCTCTGGGAATGATACCTAAGGGGTCTAACGACTACTTATCGCAAATCCCAGGAAACCCGCGTATAGGAGAAATACAAAAGATAGTACTAATGGGAACTGCCCATATACTAAGGAAGATCCTGTCAATATAAGTACATCACAAGTCTAAACACTAAGCATGCATGTGTGAATATGTATGTTCTTTCTTGAACATGGCGGACCTTGTTGTCTCTTGAGGTCACTGGTTGTGACTTGGTGATAACTCGTATGAACATAAAGCAAGATAAATGCAAATAATAATAATAATAATAATAATAATAATAATGAGAATGAACTTGCCAACTTGAAAGATGAAATTATGATGAGAATGAACTTGCCAACTTGAAGGATGAAATTATGATCGAATGGATGAAAATGAAAGAATCTGACATTGGGGAACGAGACACCCTCCCTAAGATCCAAAACTCCAAACAGAACCTAAAGATAATACACAAGACTAACATAATTCTCAAAAACATTATCATCACAAACAAACTAAACATTACTGATTTAAATCATCTCTATTATGCATCGGCTAAAGTCACCACTCACTTATGTGGAGTGAAGATGAAAAAACAAAGGAATTCCCACAAAAAATCTACTTGGCAAGAGAACATCAACCGCCAAATAAACCTTCTCCGATCTGACATAGAAATTTTAACAAACTATAAAGTAGGTGAACATGTTAAACAAACTAAACTTAGAAAATTGAAAAGAAAGTACAGTATAAAATCAACAAGTGACATAGACATGCTGATAGAAATAATCAAGCAAAAAGTGTCGGCCAAAGCTGCTCGTAGAAGGCGCTTTGAAAAACGATCTAGATTCTATAAGAACAATAATATGTTCAAAAACAACCAAAGAAACTTCTACAGAAAAATTGGCAAGTCAACAATAACTGCTAAATCAATACCACCCAAGGAGGAAGTACAAGAATTCTGGGAAAATATCTGGGCCGAAGAAAAAATTCATAATATATGCCATTCTTTTAGGCACTTCTTCCAGTGTCCATTGTCATGCAGAAGTCCATGTTGTTTACAAGCTTCTTGGTATGTTGCGCACTCCCTTACTCTGAAGCACCTAAGATCGTCAAATGACGTTGGTCCTCGAACAGTATGCAGAAGTAGCCGTAAATAAAAACATTCTCTGTTGTTGGGATGGACATTGTAAACACGCCCAATAGCATCACTTGACTTGACTTCAGGACCTTCCACTAAATGACACTGCTTTCTTCGATTCCAGGTCTTGCAATTAGTCCAGGTGTAGTATGTTGGGACTTCAGCATATAGGAGGGATCGAACAAATTCATTATTCTGGCAGAGTTTAAAGAAAGCCGTTAGTGTAGTGTCATATGATGCTTGTGCCAACTGATGAGCAGTGATCTCAGTGAAGTACACTCTCTGTCCATTTTCCAGATGGACTGCGAGGATGACCACTGGTGGGTGGCGTTGATGGATATCAAATCCAAAGATTCACCAGATAGCTTCTTTGTCAGTAATAAAGGTAGCCATGTCTCTGCCCGTGTTGATATATTTTGTGACATATAGGATTGCCTAGACGGAGCTGCAATACTCAATATTGATATGAGCTTTTAAAAGTTTACACAACAATTTGTTGTGTTGGACGACCCACTGATTGTTTATGGTCAGCTCCTCTCCTCGAACTGTTAGGCTTGCAGTATCGCCTACGATAAAGGGGGTATCCATTATTGTCAGTCCGAGTTTCCCGAATAAAAGCTCTAGGATAATGTTTGCTGCATTTTTTATCTTCCATGCAGGGAGAGGCTGGATTGATGACTCCACATGGACCATGAATGAGTTTGCACTTGATGGTTTCAAAGAGCTCTGGATCACCACCTTTATCAGGCAACTCTGCTGAAATGATCTTATCAACATCATGCATCTGGTCTTATCTTCTCCTTGCACCAGATTAGTGTGTGAGAGTGAGGAAGACCTCTCTTCTGCCAGTCAATAGTGGTCATTTCACTAAGTTCAAGCACTAAGTTCACCAAAGATTCTTCCTTCTTTTAGGAGCCAGATGAATTTTGTTTTTGCTTTTTATGGAAATCCCGAGCAATGAGGTCATGTCGATCTTTTGGTTTTTGATTTTGAAATAATTCATTTGATATTTCTGACCAGTTTGAATTGCATGTAGATGTAATGAAGAGATCTGGCCGACCAAATTGTCTTACATAGGCCATTGATTCTTACGTATGTGGTCCTCCCGTGAAGCTTGATGGTAGTATGACTGGCTGGCCAATATTTCTTGGGTCAACATCAGAATTGATGGCATCTCTAAGGTGGATGTAGTTATCTGCCCTCAACTTAGTTTGATTCCTTCGCAGAAAAGCCAATCTTTCTTTTTCAATTTTGGCATACATGTCAACCATGAACTGGCTGGTTACTTCTTTGAATCGCAGAACTTGGTTGAAGTGATCACGTACCATGAAATGATAAGCATAGAATTCTTTGCAGCTGATTGATCGGCCAGTTTCTTGTCCCGTTCCTGGGCTGATCTGCCGTAGCTGAAAATGATATCCATCTTGACCATTCCAAAAGATGAGCGGATATTGTAGTGAATCATAGGCTCTATGAGTTTCACAAATTCGCTCCAAATGTCCACTTTGTTTTTGCAAAGCAATTTCACGTCGTTCATGCTGTTCATCAACCATTAGTGACAGGTGCATTGAATCTGCGTCATGTTCTGAATCTGGGCGTTTGTCTACCCTAATGATGATTTTACGATCTCTGGTGTTATTCATATACTCCAGTGCATATTTAAATACACTGACGTACATGTGATGTTGGTGAAGCATTTTTTGTAACTTTATGACTGTGTAGAACTGCAATCCACCATGGACATTGGTACATCTTTGTTGTGCTTGTGTTTCATTTCCACCCATGAAGTAAACCTGCACAAATTTGTGATGTTCCTGTGAAAGTGGCAGAAGGCCACCCATTAAGTTGTAACACTGTCCCTGAATTTTATAAGTTGTACAGAATCTAAAGTCAATCACATTCCTATCAGCCCCAAAAGATGTCATTTGAAAGGCAGAATTATATTTTATGATGTATTTATTGAAGTGTCGTGCTTCTGGTGTATGCTGAAGGAGCTGATCCTTCAGAAATTCAGGAGGTTCTTGTACTGTTTTAAGGCTCACTTTGCCTTTTGAGCAGCATAGACTTGGTGTTTCTGCTGCCCACTTCTTGGCACCACAATACTGGCAGCATTTGTTCATTTTCGCAATGTTGATTTGCGGATTACTGCTGTAGTCCTTTTGGGTGTCATAAGAAAAAGCACCCATCAGCCAGTTCATTTTACTTGTGGCGTGTTCTCTTGCTCGGGCAGTAGAACGATGTGCTTGATTAGCATTTCGTCTGATTTGTTGCTGTTCCTTAATTTGTTGTTCTCGTGTAGCAGCAGTCCTTTGTTCCCTTTCATCCAAACGGCGCGGTCGTGCTAAAGCTGTTTGGGCTCTGTTAGCAGCTAGACGGGCATGCCGAACTTCTTCACTTTCTTCATCTTGCTGTGTTTTCTTTCTCTTAGCCTCTGAAGATGACCTTCCATATAATGATCTGGAACGTTTTCTAGGCATTTGAAGTGATATTATTACACACCACACAAATCCTGCCGAGGTTGACTTTACCTTTCATTCTTATGGGGTCGATAAAATAAAGTACCAGTAATACACTGGGTTATTGCTGGCCTTGTGCCTAAAGTAGAAACAATTATTACACACCACACGATAAAATAAAGTACCAGTAATGCACTGGAATAATTGCTGGCCTTATGCCAAAAGTAGAAACATTTATTACACACCTCACTCTTTCTGAAATAGAAACAACTCAGTAAAGTTGTTTTAAATGATCTTTTTATATGAATGTATATTAGGTGCAATTAATTTTAGACATATGTAGAAAATATTGGGATTTCAGATTGTATACAAAAAAAACGACAAACACTACAAAAAAAATATTTTCTGTGTTAATTCAAATAACTATTTCTACTTTAGGCACAAGGCCAGCAATTACCCAGTGCATTACTGGTACTTTATTTTATCGACCCCGTAAGGATGAAAGGCAAAGTCAACCTCGGCGGGAAATTCAAATAACAGCGGAAAATAATATATTCAAATAATATCTTTTAAAAAACCGTTTTTTTTTCGTCTGTTAAATACATACATACATAAACTTCTATAAAAGCATCTGATTTCTTTAGACATATGTAGAAAATAAGCTTTGACGGTAACATATATTTTCTGCTAAAGAACGCCCCCCCCCCCCCCATAACACACACACATATGTGTGTGTAAATACATATGTAAACGCGAACACACGTTAGTTAAAGAATCCCTCCAATCACCCCCCCCCTCTCTCCTGCCTCTTTACTTTTTTTTCTCCCATCTTTTCTCTTTTCTTATTGTCTTTCTCTCCCCATCCGCCTCACTCCCTTTCTTTTTCTCATCTCCTCTCTTTCTTTCTCTCTCTCATCCTTACACAATAGCAAACAAATAATAAATAAAAGATAAATAACAGAGAGTTAAGAAGTGTGTAAAAATAATTGTTTCTATTTTTGGCACAAGGCCAGCAAATCACCCAGTACATTACTGGTACTTTATTTTATCGACCCCGTAAGGATGAAAGGCAAAGTTAACCTCGGCGGGATTTGAACTCATATCATAAAGGGACGTAACTCTATGCTTCAAAGCATGGTGTCTGACTCTACCGATACTGTGTAAAAATAATAAATAAATAAAAGTTAATGAACGCTTGCTACTCTCCCTCTCTCTCTCTCCCATCCCATTACTCTCTCTCTCTTTTATTTCTCTCTCACATCCCCCCTCTCTCTTCGGAATAGAGAACAAAAAGTAAAGAAAAGATAAATAATGTTAAGGAAGCGGGAGAGTTAAAAAGTGTGTAAAAATAATAAATAAATAAAAGTTAAGAACGCTGATTACTTTGGCTCTCTCTCTTTCATCGTCTTTCTCTCTCATCCCCTTACTCTCTTTCTTTCTCTCTCACATCCCCTTACTCTCTCTCTCTCCCATCCACTCACTCTCTCTATCTCTTTTTCTCTCATCGCCTTACTCTCTCTCCCATCTGCCACTTTCTCTCTTTCTCTCTCATCCCTTACTCTCTCTCTTTCTCTCTTCCATCCCGCACTCTCTTATCTACAGACTGGAGGACATAAAAAAACAAAATGGATGATCTCTTTTGATAGTCATTAGAAAATAAGATAAATTGAATTTAAATGAATTCCTTGCTTTGCAAAGTAAAACTTTTTCGACCGTTACCTGCCCGAGTGTATAGTGAATATGTACATGTAATTTTGAGGAGTTTGGTCCGGTAGTTTCCGAATTTTAGGCGGACACACAGAATCGTAAACTTGCATTTATATATATATATATATATGTATATATATATATATACTAAACATTTATGTAATTTTATCATAGAAAAATGTTATCAAAATATCATTCTTAACTTTAACTATTTCCATGTATCAATAATCAAGATAACCCATAGGGCTTATCTTATGCAAACTTTTAATTTATCAAAGCGTAAATTTCATATTTTGTATGATTGTTCATGTTACAAGTTATCTCGATGGCATACCAATCTGGACTCCAATAATTGAATACAATCAAAGCTATTGTTGTCATTTTTGACAGCACGGTTGCACTAGTACATATATGTACATCATCTATTTTAATTCTTCGCATTCTCTTTCTCTCTCTCTCCCTATGTACACATACACAGATATACTCACATATATTACTGAAAGGAATTTTTGTGTAGACCTTTCAACCGCATGTTCATTGACTTATGATAGGATTACACTTGCTATCACTTTCACCATTTGTATACATGACCTCAGCCTACGTGGACTGCAACAGATCACAGATGTTATGTAAAAGGTGAGCCATGTTAACCAGCGTTATTATATATTAGTTATTTAGCGATACATTAGTCAAGAGGATCATTGGTATGTGAATTAGTGTATAATGAAATCTCGTACCACATTTACCAATAAATACATACTTTTTCACAAACACACGCTGCCGTACACTCCCAATACTCACACATGATATATATATATATATATATAAATATATACATATGTGTGTGTGTGGGGGGGGGGTCGACTGGTGTAAATTTAAATGATATGCCAGGCATACTCAAGAAGTTTTGAGACTTTTTTCTTTTCAGGCTCTTTTACTTGCCGTATGTAACTGTTATTCTTATACATCATTAATATGGTTATAAGCTAACATGCCAAATCTTTTTTTCCAGGTTGAAGATTCGGGATGCTACAGTACTTTAAACACTACCCGTCATACACGCCTTGTCACAGCTGACTGGTTCCATAATGCAGTTGGAAGGTGAGGACAACTTGGAGGCTCGATATGCATTGAAATTTTGTGTCAAGTTCGGCAAAAACGCTGCAGAAACATATGAAATGGCCAAAACTGCTTACGAACTAACTTTCATGAGCCGGATGACTGTTTTCTGCTGGCACAAGAGTTTCCAGGAGAGCAGATAAAGGACGATGGTTGTTGTGACAGGGAGAGGGACATCAGGACGCCAAAGTTGTTCGAAGGAATTAGCAAATTTGTGGACATGGACCGTCGTGCATCTCTTCTGACGATTGCTAAACAACTTGAAGTATCTGAAGGCACTGTGCACAGTCATTCGTGACGATCTAAACATGCACAAAGTTTGTGCAAAGTTTGTTCCCAGGGTGCACAATGAAGATCAAGGCAGAGGTGCGTTGATGACAGCAGTAAGGATGATGGATTTGTGTTCGTCTCTCTTTATTGTATTATAACGAAGGAAATGTGGTAAGGAACCAGAATTAGCCGTCGAAACGGCTTGAGCTCAGCCGTCGGGGTCTTACTGGTTCCTATTTATTGTATTATATATATATGTAGATAATCCCGCCAAGGTTAACTTTGCCTTTCATCCTTACGGAGTCGATAAAATAAGTACCAGTAATGCACTGTATAATTGCTGGCCTTGTGCCAAAGGTGGAAACAATTATATATATATATATGTATACATACATATATATAAATATATATATATATATATATATATATATATATATATATATATATATATATATATATATATATATATATATATATATATATAAGTATGTATACGTACATACATATATGTATACAGACGTACAGTAGTATGTATATATATATACATACATGCACACATATATATATGTACGTATGGATTCACCAAACATTTATTATAATGCTCGGTGTGTTTGTAAACAAACATCCCGTATTAAGCCGTAGTGTCTAGCAACCACCGTTGCTGGTTTGTTCAACACTGACAAAGGAACGCTGTGCTAGTTTCAAGCTTGTTAGCTATCGTCAGCAACGTATACCTTCCTGCCAGTTAGTTGAACATCCGAAAGTATATACTTTCCTTATGCATATTAACGGCTGAGTAGCCCAATTTGCATATCGAGTGGGTTAATCGGCCGGGTGCACCGGAAATGAAACGAAATTGTACGTCTGTATACATATATGTATGTACGTATACATACTTATATTTAAGTAACAGCCGTACTAAGAGTGAGAAATGAAATTTCGTTTCATTTTTTCCGTTTATCTTTTTCGGTACCCCGGCCGATTAACTCACTCGATATGCAAATTAGGCTGCTCAGCCGTTAATATGCATAAGGAAAGTATTTACTTTCAGACGTTCAACCATCTGGCAGGAAGGTATACGTTGCTGACGATAGCTAATAAGCTTGAAACTAGTACAGCGTTCCTTTGTCAGTGTTGAACAAATGAGCAACGATGGTTGCTAGACACTGTACGGCTTATTTCGGGATGTTTGTTTACAAAAACACGCGAGATCCATGGACCAGTTCTCTCCAGCGGTCTCTGTCCCTCATCATCGCTGCGAAGTCCTACGTCTCCAAGAGATCAGTGTCTGTCGTAGGACATCAACATAGGTCAACCTCGGTCTTCCTCTTCCAGTGCGTCCACAGGAGCACTGAGTGTAGTATCAACTCTGGATGTCGGTGAGCATGTCCAGTTAACCTCCGTGCTACTTTTGAGCTGACTTTTGGGAGGCTCCCGTACAGCTCTTAGTTCTTCATCCTCGGTGTATACTGATTAATGTTCAAATGGTGGATGGGTGCTACACGAGAAAATATGTATATATCTATATTAATAAAGTTGACGGCTGTATGTATGTAACAAACCTTTCGCCAAACGGCTGGACCAAACGGCACCAAATTTGCACCATAGATGTAACTTTTTCCAAGAAAGTGAGGGTATTTTTGTCTACTAAATTTCGTAAAAAGATTAGATATTTTATTGTTTATTTAAATATTCACTTCCTTAAAATGTTCAAATGTCAACAATTCCGGTTAGCGATCACTTATACGACATTCCTCTCTCTTTCTTAGTGTGTCTTTTTTAGATAGATACATAGCTATAACGTCGCGCCCTTATAATATGTCTCTGTATGTCTGGATGTCTGCATTATGAAAACCATTCTGTACATTGACTTTGATATCTGTGTGTGTGTGTATATATACATACACACAAACACACAGATAGCGAAGTCAATGTAGTGTGTGTTTGTGTGTGTATATATATATATATATATATATATAGCGTGTGTATATATATGTATATAGTGTTAGTATCATAAATAAGAGACAATTTAATTTGTAAATTTTATTACAGAATTCCTTTATACGTATATATACGTATATATACATACATAAACATATTATTTACAGTTGTATAAAAAAGAAGTATAATTGTTTCTACATTTGGAACAAGGTCAGCAATTTATCCAGTACATTACTGGCACTTTATTATATATGATATATATAGTACGACATTCCTCTGTCTTTCTTACTCTGTCTTTTTAGATAGATACATAGCTATAACGTCGCGCCCTTATAATATCTCCCTCTCTAGTTGCCTATCAGCATTGACTTCGCTTCTAACCAA
>CAXHJY010001618.1:0-2500 GCA_964016885.1 Eledone cirrhosa | reverse complement strand
GTGGTGGTGGTGGTTGTGATGGTGGTGATGGTGGTGGTGGTGGTGGTACTAGTAGTGCTGGCGATCGTGATGATGGGTGGTGCGAACGGTGGCTATAGAGGTGGCGATGTTTTGTTATTGTAGTTCTTGTTATTTTTGTTAGTGGTGGTAGTGGTGGTGGTGGTGGTTGTGATGGTGGTGATGGTGGTGGTGGTGGTGGTACTAGTAGTGCTGGCGATCGTGATGATGGGTGGTGCGAACGGTGGCTATAGAGGTGGCGATGTTTTGTTATTGTAGTTCTTGTTATTTTTGTTAGTGGTGGTAGTGGTGGTGGTGGTGGTTGTGATGGTGGTGATGGTGGTGGTGGTGGTGGTGGCGATGGTGGTGGTGGTGGTGGTACGAACGGTAGCTATAGGGGTGGTGATGTTGTCCTTGCGGTGGCGCTGGTACCGGTGATAGCTATCTTAGGGAAAGCATCTGTTATTTTAGCGGGTGATGTTGGCAGTGTCGTATCGTACTTTTCGTCGTTTTTGTTGTTATAATTATTATCGTTGTTGTTGTTGTTGTTGTTGTTGTTGTTGTAATGGTGGTGGTGGTGGTGGTGGTGGTGGTGGTACTAGTAGTGCTGGCGATCGTGATGATGGGTGGTGCGAACGGTGGCTATAGAGGTGGCGATGTTTTGTTATTGTAGTTCTTGTTATTTTTGTTAGTGGTGGTAGTGGTGGTGGTGGTGGTTGTGATGGTGGTGATGGTGGTGGTGGTGGTGGTACTAGTAGTGCTGGCGATCGTGATGATGGGTGGTGCGAACGGTGGCTATAGAGGTGGCGATGTTTTGTTATTGTAGTTCTTGTTATTTTTGTTAGTGGTGGTAGTGGTGGTGGTGGTGGTTGTGATGGTGGTGATGGTGGTGGTGGTGGTGGTGGCGATGGTGGTGGTGGTGGTGGTACGAACGGTAGCTATAGGGGTGGTGATGTTGTCCTTGCGGTGGCGCTGGTACCGGTGATAGCTATCTTAGGGAAAGCATCTGTTATTTTAGCGGGTGATGTTGGCAGTGTCGTATCGTACTTTTCGTCGTTTTTGTTGTTATAATTATTATCGTTGTTGTTGATGTTGTTGTTGTTGTTATAATTATTGTTGTTGTTGTTGTTGATGTTGTTGTTCTTGTTGTTGATGTTGATTCTCGGTGTGGAAGTAAGTGTAGTAAGATCAAAGAATATGGATTTACACTTCGATTTACATGGCTTTCATAACCTCCCAATCAACTTAACCTGGAAACCCGCATAAATAAAAGTGTGTAGACACACACACACACGCACACGAACACACACATACACATACACACACACACACACACACACACACACACATATATATATATATATATATATATATATATATATATATTAACATATATATATATATATATATATATATATATGATAAAATAAATAGAGATGATATAAAGTATATATCTTTAGTTTATTACTATTATTATTATTATTATTATTATTATTATGTGTGTGTGTGTGTGTGTGTGTGTGAGTGTATTTGCATATATATATATATATATAACATATATATATGTGTGTGTGTATGTATGTGTGTGTGTGCATATTATATATATATATATATATGTGTGTGTGTGTGTGTGTGTGTGTGTGTGTGCGTGGGTGTATCTCTGTCTATACCTCTATGTTTTCGTGTGCGTATGATTATGTGTATGTATGTGTATGTGTGTGTATTTCTATGTATGTGTGTGTGTGTGTGTGTGTGTGTACATGTTTTTGAACCAATCAGAACAAATGAATGTCATTAAAACTGGTAAGACACCATTTATATCCGGTGATGTCATTATAATTCGCTTCCCTCTCCTCCACATCCTTTGCCTTCACCGCAAGTAAATTACTAATCATCATCATCGATATCATCATATCATTGCATCTGCAAATCATCTCAACTACAACGGGTAATGTGATTATGATGATGATGATGATGATGAGTACAATGATGATGATGATGATGATGATGATGATGGTAATAATGTTGATTGTGATGATGATGATGATGATGATGGTGATGATGGTGACGATGATCATGATGTTGATGATGATGATGATGATGATGATGATGATGATGATGGTGGTGGTGTCAATGATGGTGGTGACAATGATGATGATGATGATGATGATGATGATGATGATAATGGCGAAGGAGATGTTGTTGACGATGATGATGATGATGATGATGATGATGATGGTGATGCTGATGATGATAATGGCGAAGAAGATGCTGTTGATGATGATGATGATGATGCTGACCGCCACAATTACCATCGTCTGTGAAGCATCAATGCCATCATCACCATATATCATGAAGATTACATAGCTAATGTTACATTAACATATTCGTAATCATCTTAATTAAGATCACCTACCACATTCTTATGACATCTTCACTGTAGCAATCAATTCTCTTCAATGTTCTCTGTCCCTGCTTTGTTAGCTGGCCGACTGGTTGGTTG